>VSMD01135898.1:0-30939 GCA_008750895.1 Mirza zaza | reverse complement strand
TGATTCTAAAGCATATAAAATAAAAGGCATTAAGTGCCAGGGAATACAAAGGAACATAAGGCACGGTCTCCATCTTCATAGAATTTATGATCTGGAGCTGAACATATGGAAGACAGATACATTCGCAAGTAACTAGACTGTGGGATTTTATGGTAATAATAGTTAATATTTAGCACTTAATGATGTTGTTTCAGTAGCTGTCTTAGTACTTTACATGGCATTATCTCATTAAATCCATATAACAACTCTATGTAGTAGACATTATTATTATCCCACTCTACAGCTGATGAACTTGAGATGAACTTGGGTAACTTCCCCAAGATCACACATCTTGGGAATGGGCAGGTGGAAGGGCCGGTCTGCACACCTAAGCCCTCAGGTCCTTAAAGTTAATATTCAGAAGGCAGTAAAAATAAAGTACGTCAAAGAGAACATGATTCGTTCACACTTGGATCCTGTGGGTGATGTGGCACCTAAGCTTGGACTTGAAGCAAGAGGTGAATAGCGATGGAGAAGGGCATTGCTAGCATTGCCTGGGGAGAGGAGGCTGAAGTGGACTCTGAGAGAACAGATAAGAGTCAAGCGCTGCCATCCCTGTCGGTGGTGGCATGCATGCGACAGGAGGTGAGAGTGAGAAAATTGGTACCACTGGCCTTGAATGTTACCAGGAAGAGTCTAGACTTTTCTCATTAGGCAGAAGGCAGTCACTGAACCTTTGTGCACCAGATCAGAGCAGTATTTTAAGATGGATTTGGCAGCTACATGTAAAAGGAATGGAAGTCAGGAGGGGAAAGAAAGAAGCATTTAGAAAACTACTAAAAAAGCTAAGGCAAGTGGCACTGGGAGTGTGATTCTGGATGACAGTAATGTGGGGAGAGAGGTGCAAATGTAGAAACACGACAAGATTTGGCACTGATGTTTTACTCCATTCCTACTGCTGTAACAAAGTATCCTAGACTGGGTGGCTTACAAACAACAGACATTTCTTTCTCACAGTTCTGGAGGCTGGACGTCCAAGATCAAGGCACTGGCAGATGGTGAGGCCTCACTTCCTCATAGACAGAATCTTGTCCCTGTGTCCTCACATGGCAGGAAGGATGAGGGGTCTCTCTCGGGTCTCTTTTGTAACAGCACTAATCGCAGTCATGAGGGCTCCACCCTCACGTACTAATCATCTTCCAGCGGTGCAACCACCTCATATCGTCACCTTTGGGTGAGGATTTCAACATATAAATTTTGGAAGGGACACAGACATTCAGACCATAGCACTGGATATGGGGAGCTTTCAAGGAGAGAGATGGCAATGTGTCAAAAGGTCAAAAGAGCAAGTGTGTCCTCTGTAGTCCGGAGGAATCGAGCGTCCTTGTCCAGTTACAACGAGGGTATACTGGGAGATGAAGGGAGTTAAGTGGAAATGGTACAACTGGTGGGGTGTATTGAAAGCATATGATTAAAAAATTAGGTTAATATATGTAGCAAAGCAACACTTTTCATGGTGCAGGGCAGGGATTTTACATGTGTTGGTGTACAGCCAAATAACGATGTCCAAGTAACCATGCATACCTTTAACAAATAGAAAATGTGGCATTTAAGTCTGTGATTTTTAAGTTTGAGGAGTTGAAATGACTGAAGTGGCCTTACATAACTTGTATAAGCAAAGCAAATTATTGTATATATAGTTTGTTATAAATATATAATAATCTTTTAAAAAGGAAACATAAATCCCAGGTGTTATATTATGCTCTAATGTGTGTACTTTTTTCTAACTCAGAATAATTTAAGACAAGAGAAATGCATGCTTTAATAGTTTTCTAAGATTATTTTTCTTTTGATTTTTCTTATTCAATTTGATGAATTTTGGTGTTTCCCACTTTCATACGAGTCTCTCTCTTTTTCTGTTTTTTTAATAGATGATAATAATGAAGAAGAAGACATTGAAATGAAAGAAGATTCAGGTATTAATTTTATTATTAATACTTTATTGCTTGGGAGTAAGGGATCATTTTGTTGATCATTATGTACACCTCATTTTTTTTTTCAAGGAAAGACAAAATAAGGTTAATAAAACAGAAGTATATTCTCAATGTTGTAAAATAAGGAAGTAGAGGTGCTAACTCTTAAGGTTCATGCAATTACTATACGTAAACATTACATTTGACTTTGAGCTTCCTGACAGCTAAGGTAAAAATGGAACATGATGTCATAGTTAACAGAGTTGTATAAACTCATCCCCAAAACTTAGTGGCTTGAAATAACCACTTATTAATGCTCATATAGTTTGTGGGTGAGGAATTCAGACGGAGTAGAGCAACAATCACTCAATCACCCTGTTTCACAAGGTCTAGGGTTCAGCAGGAAGACTCAACAGCTGGCGGCAGAAAACATTTGGAGATTCATTCACTTGTCTGGCTGGCAGTTGATCCTGGCTGTCAGGTGAAAGCATAGCTGGCAAGTTTTTGGAACATTTGTACATAGCCTCTTTCTGTGGCCTGGGCTTCCTCAAAGCATGGTGGCCAGCTTCCAGATGAGTTTCTCTTGGGAGAGTGAACAAGCCTGGGAGAAGCTACACCCTCTTTAAAAACCAGGCTTAGGTGTACCATAGCATCACTTCCACCTACCTCTGTTGTTTGGAACAGTCACAAGCCCACCCAGATTTAGGGGGAAATGAAATGGACTCATTCTTCTTGATGGAGAGTAACTCTTCAGAGCATGTAAGACCTAAAATATTGCATGTCCATCTTCGGAAAATGCACTTCTCACATGTATTACTCTCATTGTCAGAAATTAAGATGTATGCCCACTCCTCAAGAAATCCCAGTGTTTATGAGAGAAATGTAGTGGGGTAAAACATGAGTTCTGGCCCAAGGTAGCCACTCAGTATGTCCTTAATAGTGAATACGTGAATCTAAAGATCTGAATTCAATTCTAGCTCTGCCAATTATTGACCTTGGGCAAGTGTCTTTTTCGATAAGCCTCACTTGATACTTTGGGGGCAATAATTTTTACCATATAGTTTCATTTGAGGGATTAAATGAGATACCTTACCTGAAATGTTGCACACAGTGCTTGTACCATAGTACACGTTAACTAAATCATTGCTTTTGTTCTGTCTTTCTAATAGATACTGGAAAAATATAGGATTTCATTCTATGGTTCAGAGCTCCATGGTCTCCATTTCAGCAATCACACTGCTCTAGCCATGAAATGGGGCCAGGTTTCAAAATTAAAATAGGTATCTCAGAGGTCCTAATTTTGTGTTACCTGTCATTTGATGCCAAACCACTGACAACCTCAGTCTGAAAAGCTCCATTAACAGTGAGCTCTTTATATTCTGATGCAACTGATCTCCTTAGGGGAGGTTTGGTTGAAATGGTCCTTCTCCTTGTTAAGTTAAATCTCTATCCTTCCTCTGACCACCTACTGTCTTCATAGAGAAATAATACCAGTTTCTTTTCTTCATAAAAAGTCATTGGAACAATGATTGTAGCTTCTCTTTACTCTTCTCCAATCTGAACATGTCTGATTCCTAAGGTGCCCTTGGTCTTCCAAATGCAGTAGATTCAGAGGACACGAGATGTAGAGGAAAGTTGTAAAAGGCAGCAATGAAGGAGGTGGAAGAGGAAACTGTAGCAGCTGCTGTGGGAACATTCTTCACGTTCCCTTAGGCACTCGCTGTTGTCTCGCAATACCAACAGTTTTCCAAGGAAAGTTCTTATGACTTCTTGGTCCTGGAAGCAAACTCAAAGTACCAGGGATTTAAGTTCTCTGGAGCAGGCGTCAACCAATGATGAGCAAGAGTTGGTTGATCAATGTGTAGGACACATCTGAGTCATGTTCTATTTCAGTACTGTCCAAAAAATATAATGTGAGCCTCAAACATGAGCCTCGTGTATACTTTTGGATTTTTTAGGAACCACATTGGAGAAAGAAAAACAAGTGAAACCAATTTTAATATTTCGTGTAGCATAATAATCCAAAGTATTTTCATTTCAGCCTGTAATCAATGTACAAATTATGTGTTTTAAATCCTTTTTTCCATACTAAGTCTTTGAAATTGGTGAAATTTGTATGTATAATATTTTACAGATACATCTCAAAGTAGACTAGCAAATTTCCACTACTTATTAGCAATATATGCCTAGTGGCTACTGTCTTGGACAGTGTGATTCTCTACCATTGTCCAGAGGTCCCCAAAAGAATGAAGTCCTGGTTGCCCACAGTGGAACTTACTCAGTAACAACACCCAGTCTTGGCAGCCTTTCTTTTCCTGTCTCACTTCCTACTCCCCTTCTGGTGCATCCTGGGATCATCTCTCAGATTAACTATTTAACACCCGAACCTTTGTCTCAGTGTTTGCTTCTGAGAGAATCTGACCTAACACAAGGACTCTGCTTGCCTTTTGTAAACATAAAGCCCAAGGGAAAATTGTAATTAAAATTTCAATTCCTATACCCATGTAGAATGTCTGATTTTTAAAAAGAACCACATTTTAAAAAGACTTTAAATGATCACCCTGTCTTGAATTACCTTCTGCACATTTAATGTTCGGCTTGCCATTTTCATTTATCCTGCTCACATGAAGCACCCTTGGAATATCCTTCGCCCATGAGGGGCACTGCCCTCTGAGGCAGCCAGTCTAAGGACCTTATCTTGCCATGGATCATTTGCCTAAGTGCCATAAGTACACATTTCTAGACTTCGTAATGAGATTTAGCTAGCTATCCAAACCACTGAGTGATTTTAAGGAAATCATTATTAGTGCTAACGCGGAGTCCACAAGGGTTGGAGTCAGCATTTGAGGTTTGGCGGCATTAATTGCATCATCATTTCCAATTTTAGTTCCACCAGGTTTCCTGGGAGTTTTGTCTCCAGCAGCTGGATGCAGCTGTTCAAATCACACTCTGTGGCTCAAGGATGCTAAGCTGCTCAGGCTGAAGGGGCTTGGGAAGCTACTCTCTGTTTCCTAATAGCTGACTGCTGAAATCACGGGGGATTTTTGTGCTAAATGGTTCCATGGTATGCCAGCTGGCCTCGCCAGACATTAGTGTACAAGCTGGCTTCGTTCAGATCTCACACTCGAGAGTGTTGGTCTCCAAGATGAGTCTGAACTAGCCTTCTTAGAACCAGGAACTACTGACGTCCCTGGCCCTACCTCAAAGCTGAAGGGACTTTTAAGAATGCAATTGAGTGACATGAGTAAAGGGCTACTTGAGTGAATTAACCTGCCAGCGAATGCTAGTGAGTACTAGTGAGTGAACGGAATGCTAGTGAGTACTAGTGAGTGAACGACAGCTAAAACCAGTGGTGTGCTGGTAAATTGACTCTCTGGGTAGGGGGAGCCCAGATGTGGAGAGTTCGCAGGTTTCTGCAGTTTGATACTACAGATACTACACATGACCATGGTCGTTTTCATGCTACCAAACATGAGGTCACTGAACGTGTGAGTTGGGGAGAGATGGTATAATAAGTGGGTGTGAGCTGGCTCTAGTCAGCCCCAGCGCAGCTCTGCTGAGCCAGACTTTAATCGGGGCTGCTCTTTGTGCCAATCACACGACACGCATGAACTCATTGAATACACACAGCAACTCTTCGAGGCAGGGACTGTTATTATCCAGGCTTAAGAGGGATTAGTTCCTTGTTTAAATAGTAAAGCCAGAATTTGAATCCAGGTTTGCCTGACCCAAAGGCTGATGACTTAATTTTCTTGCTCCTGTCTCTAAACGTTTATAATAAGTAGTGGCAAGAGTGTTTCAGATGGTGTCAGACAAGGTCTTGCTCAAGGTGAGGCTCTGCCTTCACGAGAGGTGGAAGAAGCAGACTGGCTTAAACACCTAGAATTCTTTTTGAAGTCCTTTAATCATCTTTAATCCTGGCATGGCAAATGTTTCCCCTGTCCTTTCATTTCTGTGATTATGCACTATTGAAATTAGCTCTGATCTGAGCCAGCAGAAAATCAGCAATATCACCTATGGCCACTCGGCCACATCAGAGCTGGGTGCACAGCTGAGTTCCTCCGAGGCAAAGCCATGATCATGGCATAGCTGCAGGTTTCCTCCCTATACCAGAAACAGAAGCAACCTAGAGAACACGATTCATTTTCTTGGATAAGCATGGGGATGCTTTCGACAAGAGACAGGAACCTCCCTCTCTTTAGCTCCCCGACACCAAGAGGGAGAGTTTGTTCCCCCCAAGCCA
Source organism: Mirza zaza (assembly GCA_008750895.1). Classification (NCBI taxonomy): domain Eukaryota; kingdom Metazoa; phylum Chordata; class Mammalia; order Primates; family Cheirogaleidae; genus Mirza; species Mirza zaza. The sequence continues at coordinate 24,744 of VSMD01135898.1, read as the reverse complement.
CAAGTAGAAAGCTGAGCACAAAGGTCATTCTGTATGAGTGCCTTTCATTTGAATGTCCCAAAACACTTTACCCAAGGGTGTCATGAGATGAAACAATACTATGTCATAGATGATTCTTTGTAATTAATATGTATCCATGCACATTGACTATCCAAGGAGTGCCCTACGACTGTTTCAGAAATGAAATATTAATACTTGTTGGGTGCTTCCATGTGTCAAAATGGACAAAGAGATGTCTTTTTAAATCGTACCCACTCCCCAGGAATTTCCATTGAGGTGGGAAATTAAGACTTAGGAACTTAGTTCACGAAAACTCACTTTTAAGAAATGCCGATTTAAAGTTGAATTTCCAGCATTGGAAACCCTCCTCCTATTCCCAGCTGCAGAGGACGCATTTCAGGGGCTTGGAAAGGGTCAGAGTCTTCTCCCAGCGAGGCTGCAAATGTCGCTCTGCCTGTTGTATGTAGCCTTTTGAGCCCAGCATTTGCACTCAGTGAGCTGTTCCAAGCTTCTCATTTCTGTTTTTGCTGAACCCATTCCGAGGGTCAACATCCATCTCACACCTGGTGACAGAAGTTTGGGGGAGTTGCTAATGTAGTCATTGGCAAAATTTTTCACCCTGGCCGTGGTAATGACCTTAGACATGACTGACTCGCAACCACAGAAAGCCTAGCCTTGTGCCCAAAGCTTTGCGGTCTATAATGCCAATGTTTTTAATAGCACATCTATCAAACACGTGTTTTTTTTTTTTCTTTTGTTGTTCCGTTCCTTTTTTTAATAAAGAGGAAATGAGTGAGTCGCCATAGTTCTGTAATGTAATTTTAGAATCTTGGCATGAGGCGACAGCTGCTAAGAGAGTGAGAATTAGGCATGGGCCCCATTGTATCTTGGCCTTAAAGAAAGGCCTGGGGGAAGTGAAAATAACATAGAATTTGAAATGAAATTCTCGAGGCACTGCTAGGCACCAGGCATACAAGAGGGATTAGGAAAGACAAGTGCCGTTTTCTCATGGAATTTACATTCCTTGAGGGTGGTGTGGAGAAGAGGGGTCATGCAATAAAGAAATACATGAGAGAGCAAGATACTTTAAAGACGCAAGGGGTATATTTGAGGGAGATTTCCTCTGTGGTGACTCTTTAGATTAGGTGGTCAGGGAGGGCCTTTGTTCGAGTTGAATTTGATCTGAGCTTCAGATGTGAGTGGGTGGTAGACATATGAATGTATGTGTTGGGGGTTGGGGAGACAAGAGCAGGGGCAAAGGTCCTGGGGCAGGAACCTGCCTAGCAATGACTGAGGATCACAAAAGGAGCTGATAAACCCACAGCCAAAGAGTGAGTGGGTGATGAGGCTAGAGCAGCAGGTAGGGCCCAGATGGCATGTTGCGCCAGGCCATGGCATTGGATCTGGATCTTATCCTAAATAATGGTTTTTAAACAGGCAAGCAACATGATCTGGTGTGTGTTTTAGAAGATCACATTGCCTGCTGTGTGCAGAATAGATCATAGGGAGCAAAGAGTAGAAACAGAGAAATTAGAAGGCTGGAAGTTAGAATTTAGGAGGTTGGTTACTGTAGTAACCAGGCAAGAAATGCTGCTGGTCTAGGCTAGTGTGGTAAATATAAAAGTTGAGCAGAGCAGATGAATGCGGAATATATTTTAGAGCAAATCTGATAGGACTTGTGATTTCTTAGACAGGACAGGTAAATTAAGAGAAATATTGAGGATGACATCTCAATTTTTGGTTTAAGTTTCTGGGTATATAGTAATACTGTTTCTGGAGATGTGTAATACTGTAGAGAGAACAGGTTTGTAGACATCGAGTAGAGGGTTCTGGCCGGTGTTAAGTTTGAAATGCTTAATGGGATCATTTATAAAAATTCGAAATATACTGATGGGAGTTGATCGAGGGGAAGCTATTGGGGCATAATTAATTCCCAGTCCTGAAGAGACAGTGGGGAGGTGACTATAGAACCCAAGAAACTTAGAGGGACACTTGGAGAAGGCCAACTGATAGGGCCTGTAAGTTTAGATCGAGAGGCACAACTAGCCCACGAAGACCAGCAGGTGCCTGGGAACTAAATACCCTGAGCTCCCATTGGCTGAATATAACAGGAAGCCAGAGAACCAGGGAATTCATTGGCACAGCCCATAGAGTCCAGTGTCCCAAAGTGTAGTGGGGGGATGGTGAAGGCTGGAAAGCTGATCTAGAGGGGCAAACAGAAGACAACAAGTCCCAAATCCACAATATGCCATGTAGGCAGTTGAAGTCATAAGCCTTAAGCTCAGGGCTAGCTCTAGTAATTAATGCCTGAAAAAGTATACTGCATAAGAATGGAATGAATTTAGAGACACTTTCCTAAAACTGTCTTCACAATTTGATTTATTAGCCCCCTTGAATAGACTCAGAGGGGCAGTGGGGAAAATGGGAAGCAGAGTAATTTAATTGAGGACATAGGGAAGTTGTTTAGGATCTTGATGACTAAAGAAGTTTGTTAAACAGAAGCCAGTTAATTTCTAGACCTATCCCAGACCCCATTTATGTAGCCCACTTTGAGGACTAAGTGAGATGAAATTGCCCAGTGACTATTGTCGATTAATCCATGAAATTTGAAATCAAACTGTCTCAGAGGAAAAATATTAGCAGGGTTCCCTTATGGAGAATTTTTGAGTTAAAAAAGAAAGAACTTGCATAAGATGTAATGTTTATGTGAATCATTAATGATGTCTACAAAACTGTTCTAGCTTTAGCCTTAAGTGTAAGTCTTGTAGGTTGGAGAATCACAGGTCCTTGCCAAAATTTAGCTCAGCCTTGATGACAGATGAATCTGCAATTAAGATTCAGTGTCTGTGTGGGTTTACTAAGAAGAAAACAGTTTTAAACTTCAACATAATTTTGAACCCTACTGGTAAATATTTAAATAAGAATGTATTAAATTTTTGTACTTCCAGAGGGATTAGAGCCAAAAGGCCTCTCTCCGCCCCACAAGAAGAGCAAAGCAAAGAAGCCAGAAAGTTCAAAAGACTCGAGCGAAGGTAAGTCCTGTCTCTCCTTCCTTTAGAAATTTATGCCATGAAAAAAAAAAAAAAACCTTTACTTAATTTTTAAATTATGCATATGCTGTCATGTTCAGATATTCCTAAGGGTTAAAATATCACAGAACAATTCTTTTATGTTTTTCTAATATGTTTGTAGATGAAAAATCAGATTCAGGTTTATTTCATTAAGGAAAAAACCAAATTTAAAAAATTGATTTTCTCAGTGTGATGTATTTTCCATTTCTGTAAAGTGAAAAATTGTGAGTTGTGCTTACAAGTTATGTATTCTGAAACCGTGTAAAAGGTGGAGGTCGAGATCTACGTGTGATGACCTGACCAGTGCTGTGCCTATTGGCTTTTGGGGATAATTTGTTTTTCTGATGAACACATTTTGAGTCTTTTCAGATTCAGACCTCAATAGTAGATGCTGGAAATGGTTACTGTCTTTAGCATTCTCTTACATTTTCTAGACTGCAATATGTTTTTGCATTTTTGATTGAATGGGCAGATCCAATGGGGCTCCATTTTATGAACAAATGACACTGTCTCTCTTTACAACACTAGTACATTCCAATTTTCATTTAAAATGTAGATGAGGTATTTTTTTCAAGTGAACCTCACACCTAAGAGTATGTGTAAACCTCTAAAAGGGAACGTATTTTATGCTTTCTACTCTCTTGCCTGGAGCCCAGCTTCCCCCACTGTGAAATGAAGAGTATAAAAACACCGATGGGTGTCGGTTTGGGTCTTGAAGGAAGAAGATGCCAAGATGGAAGTAGAAGTGTAGGAAATTTACAGGAGCAAGCCTGTGATACATACAGGGCAGAGGAATAGAAGAGGGAGCAGGTGGAAGGAGAGAAGGAAGGAGGCTTGGCTAGGAAGGGCTTCAGTCTGCAGTGCAGTCTGAGCAAGTCTGGAAGGGGTCGGCACAAGGATGGCCCCTTGGAGGAGTCCTGCGTTGGGCAGGAATGGCTGGCCTCTAGTGTCTTTGTTCTCCATGCTCAGGCACTGGCTGCAAGCAGCTTGGGGAGAAAGTGGCCTCGGCATGAATGCAGTGCCACAGGGGATGCCAAAAGTGTGGCATCCAGCTGCTGTCAGCTAACTTCTCTCCTAGCAGCAGGTTCTCTCTTGAAAAGAGACCTGGAGCAGCCCACCTCCATGACCGCACAGCATCTGTGTGAGGGTTGGGGTTCCAGATGATAAGTAATGATGCTGCCCTTGCCTTCCTGGGATCTCAGAACAATGGAGAAGACAAAGCCATAAGGAAGGTGGAAATCAAAACATCAGCATTATTAGTAATGTGGTTTAGACTAGTGCATTTTGTTCCTCTGCCCCCCGATAGGCTTCCTAATGCCAGATTTCACTTCTGAATATGAAAGCTTTAACCTCTGTCCCCTCATGAGCAAATGCAGATGTCCTGAGCCACCTGAACAGAGGCGGCCCTGGTGAGTTTATTATATGAAGAGCAGACCAGGACACGCCTTCTCTGTGGGCAGGTGGATCTGAGACGCAAGATGGGACTGTTTCCTTCTCCCAGGCTCACTGTAAGTGAGAAGTGGTGGAGAGAAGGTCACACCCCTAGATGTTACCCCTTTTCTGGACAAGGAGCGAGGGATGACCATTTCCAACTGACATAGTAAAGTACATGGAAAGTGCCCAGCGCGGGTCTGGCATCCCATTGGTGATGGCTGTTACTGTCATCACTACCATGATCAGGACCATGATAGGGTGTGCACTGTCCTCATTCACTGAAAGGTGCTTGAAAGCTTAGTGTCATTCAGAAAAGAACACTCAGAACCAGGGAGGAGACCAGCAGCAGTAACTGCCCCTCGAAGGGAAGGTTTGTTAGTATCTAATTGGGAGAGTCGCCAGGACTTCCATCTCCTACTATCTTTCAGTCATTTCGTGGACATTCTGTTAAGGCCGTTCTTGGGAAATGAGTTAGGGCCAAAGCAACAATTGGCTTTTCCCTCACCGAATGGTTCCATCAAATGCATGACCTCCTTCAAAGGTTGTTTTCCGAAGCTCGAGTCTGTTGTTTACTGAGCCTCATGTAATGGGTAAGAAACTGTAGCAATTCTGCCACCTCTAATTAAGAAGGGAATTCTTCCAAGTTACTCTTCCCAGTGTGTGAAAGCTTCTTTTACTTCCTAAATAAGTTAATTTGTTTGGGAGCAGTATTTCCTAATCGTACCATGATTTAATAATATGGCTTCACCTCCTTCAAATATGTGGTCTGACAACTGCTCGAGTCAGAAAGATGAAAATATGATGACTAGGGATTTGATACCAGGGACATTCTGTCTGTGGCACCATGTTGACATGTAAATGTTAGTCACCCTCCAGAAACATGGGAATTGTTCTTAAGACAGCCTCAAAGACAGATTTAAAAAGTACAGATTTCTGGGGATGGAGCGAGAAAAAGAGCCACACGTTGGCAGGCAGTGGTAGATGCTTCCGTGATATGGCATTTAGTATTTATCGATGTTTCTATTGTGACAAAGTAACCTATGTACCTGAATTCGTATCTGAACATACAGTGTTGCGTCTGTTCCATTTCCTGTCATACTATACAGAGTTATAATCATTCTTTCCTACCAGATATACAAATGGAGTATTGTATCTCTAGAAAAGGGGTGCTTTGTAATGTGAATCATGAGCCCTTCTCTCTAAATCTTCCTCCAAGTGTAGAGTGATCAATTCATTTCTAGCTTGGTCATGTCTGTCATATGTTTTTTCTTAGGAAGAGAAGTTCCTGGTATTTCTATTTATAGATCACTCAGCTTCACACCCCATTCTCTAGGCTCTGTCTCACTTCTCTCCTCCCCTTAGGGTTCCCTGCCCTGGTCCCTCTACGATCACAGGTCCTATTGCATCCCTCTGCTTACCTTATAACACTCATTCTCAGAAAGGGTCATAGAAAATAAACTCACCTAGATTTTCCAGCATCTATAATCATAATAACTGTATTTAGATCCAGAAGAAGAATTTCAAGAACATATGGTAACATTTTCTCATTCTACAGAATCTTTTAAAAGTACAAACTGCAAATGGTTCTTTAACTTTCCCAAGCCCATGCAGTTTGTTAATGTCACAGTCTCTCTCTCTTTCCCCCCTACCCTAAAAACACAGCTTCTGTAATTCTTTTCCCTTTTCTTTTCTGGAAATTAGAACAAGTTTTTTGAAGAACAAAATGTTGCCAATGTTATAGCCTTGAGTGAAGCATTATTACTTTAGTAAATATTTTGCTGAAGTATTAAATATCAGAATTGAAAATCAGTTTTTAAATGTATTTATTTGTATTTTTTATGCTGTGAACTGTTGGATATAGAGTTTTGTTTTTATTGTTTTGATTGAAATTTCATGAAGTGCAGTATACTTGGATTTGACACATTGTAACACCACACCAATAATGAAATTACTATTAATTTCGGACTAGTAATTGATTATCTGGTGTCTGATACAAATTATAATCCTATCTGTAAACCAGCAAGGCATGGATAGAATTATTTGAAAGAAGCCTGGTTAATACCAGTTGCATTAATTCCAATTCCCAATACTTTAGACCAGTTTTGTTCTTACCAAAAAAAAAATTGAGTATCATTATAGAAAACTTAGCACATTGAATAAAGCATGCTTTTCTCACACTGCCTCCTCTATCCTTCGGAAGTAAATCCTCTTGACGTTCCTTTAGTGAAAGTCTCTCAGGCTTTATTTGTCTGAAAATGTTATTATTTTGCTTTATTCCTGTAAAGGCAGTATTGGTGGGTAAACATTCAGGGTTGATGGCTATTTTCTTACAAAATTTTGAAGATATTTTCCCACAGTCTTATCAATTCTGCAGTTGAGACTTATCTCTCAGTCTAACTGTTGCTTTTTAGCTTATCTGTCTTTTCTTTCTCTCTGCTCTGACAACCTACTTTTTATCTTTTGTATTCTGCAGTTTCATTGTGATGTGCCTATTTTTCCTTCTTAGGATTTGCTGTGCTTCTTGGATCTGGGATTGGGCATCTTTGATTAGTTCTGAAAAGTTCTCACATGTTGCCTCACCAAAAATTACTTGTCTACTACTTTCTGTGTGTGTGTGTGTATATATTGTCGTTCATTATTTTTAATCCATTTTGCATCTTTTTTCTGAGTCTCTGATGCCTTCTGGTTAATTTTTTCAAGTCTGTCATTAAATTTGCTGATTTTCTTTGGGTGGATGCCCTGTAGCGGGATTGCTGGATCAAATGGTAGTTCTATTTATAGCTCTTTGAGGTATCTCCATGTTGCCTTCCACAGAGGTTGTACTAGTTTTCAGTCCTACCAGCAGTGTATGAGTGTCTGCATCCACACCAACATTTATTATTTTAGGATTTTTTGATAAAGGCCACTCTTACTGGAGTTAAGTGAAATCTCATTGTGGTTTTGATTTGCATTTCCCTGATAATTAGAGATGTTGAGCATTTTTTCATATGTTTGTTGGCCATTAGTCTATCTTCTTTCTAGTCATCTCTATTTAGTTTTATGTGGTTCCTTTTCAAATATACCTGGCCATCCTTTTATTTAACTAACACTTAAAATATCTTTAATACTCTGCATCTGAAATTTCAGTATCTCTAGTTGGTACAAATCTGATTCTGCAGTTTATTGACTCTTCAAACTCATGTTTATGATTATTTCCTTGTGTATTTTGTCTTTTTGATTATCATGTTCCTTGGATTTTTATTTATGGGTACTTTTTGAACTTTGTTGTAGAGCTCATTTACATTTGGTTTTCTGATATATCTAAAGATACCACCTTAGGAATACTTTAAACTACATATTTAGCTTAGAGTTTTGTTTTAGTTCTACTCTGCTTGCTAATGGTCCTTAAGCCCACGTTAGCACATGTATAAGATTAGGAAATCTCAACAGAGATTTTTCTTCTTCCTTTTTTTTTTCCTCTTCAGCTAATGCAAAAAATGACATAGGCAAATTTCTCACTATATTCATGACCCAAGCACTGGCCTGTTTATGCCTCATATGTGTGGCTTATTCAAATCAAGCTCTAGCTAGTGGTTCCCGAAGAGGTTTCTTGAATCTGCATCCATCAGCATCACCTGGGAACTTGTTAGAAATACAATTCTATGGCCCCATCCCATACCTGAATCAAAAAGCCGCAGTGGGACTCAGTAATCTATGTTATTAAAAGCCCTTCATGTGAAGATGCATGCTCAAATCTGAGAACCACTCTTCTGGAATGTAGACCATCTGGGATTGGAAGATGCCTAAAAGCAAACACTGATATCAGGCCTTGCTTACAACTCTTGATTCAGGCTCTTCTACCATTTCTGGGTTCTAAGGATTTCCCATACAAAAATACCAGCCTAGCTATTAAGCTATTAGTATGCAAGAATCAGATACATAAATACATACATATAGATAGACAGCACCTACGTACAAATATATGTATATACATATATACATGCATAATATATAGTATGAAAATATGTTTATCAAATTGACCTCAGGAATTAGAGGAGTAAAGAAAGGGACACAATCGGGTTTTGGAGAGTTTAACATTCTTCTTTATAAATTTATGTATAATACATATACACACATGAATTGTTTTATATTTTTAAAACAAAAATATATTTTCATTAAAAAGCTAACCAGACTATGCTGCTAAGTTCAGTAGCATGTGTAGAACAATAAGTTTCTCCACACATACATCTCCAAAGTCTTCAGTGGCTTTTGGTAATGAAAGGCATTTTTCCATCATATTTTTACAGGAAGCACAAGCACTTTCACTCTTGCTCTGCAATTGCCTTTACATAGAATATTCAGTAAGCATATATGGAATGCTCATTCTTCAGGAAACTGAGACCTTGCAATTGTAAATCAAGCAGCCCTATATTGCACTTTAAAATATTAATGATGTCTTTTGTCAGATGAAATTATATGTGGAAACTGGAAAGCACTATATCAGTTTGGAGGATCTAATGATAGTATTAAAGTTATTATTATTATTATTTTTACTAAAATATTTTTTTTCTGAATGCAGGGACCATTTGTGGAATGTACCTCCTATTTCCTGAGAGGCAGATTTTTCTCTCTGCCTTATTATTTTCACTGCATATTAAAGTATCGTGTGACATGCTGTTTTGTGAGCGCCTGGACAGAAGGGACATTCTATCTTTCAGAATGCCATGCAGCAGTTCATGCATTATATTCATACGTGTGATCTTTAATTTAATTTTTTTGACAAGTGCAGCGAAGGATAAAATCAGGCAGTCATAATTTTGACTTTGCCATCACTCAAATGAGCTTAGTGATTGACCAGGTTTAAACAAAATAGCTGGAATGAGGAAAAGCAGCTTTCTCGTGAAGAAAAAGCTTTGTTTTATCCTCTAGACCTTAAAATACCAAGAGTTTAAGCAAAATGTAAATTTCCATGGTGGAAAATCAGAACATAAGAAATGCCTATGCCACCATCTTTCCTTAATTATACTTAAAAACACACTCTTGATATCCAGCTTGATTCCAGGCCATTCTGAGCTATCCCCCTGCCAAAAAACTGGTACGAGGACCCAGCAGTGTGTTTCATTTGGACTGGTGCTTTCCACATTTACCCGTTAAATAAAGCTATGGTTATAAGCAGAGTCCTATTTCAGAATCATCTCTAGGAATTTTAGTGGGACATAGAGAATGTGAGTATCAAGGCATTTTCTTATAGTGAGAAAAGCTGAACCTAGATGGGCAGAATAACTACAGGTCCTGTTTGACCAGGAACAATTCAGGTTCATGCCTGATGTCATTGGCATTTATTGCAATGTTCCCTTTCACTTTTGGAGGTGACCCAAGGGAGGGTAGGAGAGTCCACATTATCACCCATAGAGAAAGAGTCTGGTATTAGTATGGACAGAACTCTCAGTTGTCCCAGCTGTGCTTCTTACTTGCACAGTTTTTTCTAACCTAAGACTCAGTTTCTTCATACATTAAATAGAAGGAAAAACATACCTTGAGGGAGATTTAAACAAGATGGTTTGTGGAAATCACCTGGCATATGCACTGGACAGAGAGCTAGTAAATGAAAGAGTATTGAATTTGAAGCACAAGGAACTCTTTGCCACCAAAAACTCTACTCCCTTTTGTATTGGTGCTTTTAATATGAACAAAATTATTTTGCATATGAAGATTTTGTAATGCACTGACTAAATCTCACATCTCGCTAGGTTTTCTTTCTCTTCTCTCTCCCCTTTCGGTTCACTCAGCTCCCTTTGTGCCTCCTCCCTACCCTGACTGCAATAGTTCCTGTCCCAAATGGACTTTGATCTAGTCTGTCTTCTCTTTTCTTATCTTCAAGTCAAGCTTTCCAAGAAACTGCAGAAGGTCCCTGACTTAATGACTATTAGATGATTCGATTTACAATTCTTTGACTTCACCCTAGTGCAAAAGCAATAGGCACTCAGTAGAAATTGTACTTTGAATTTTGATCTTTTCCTGGGCTATCAATATGATACTCTCCTGTGATTCTGGGCAGTGGCAGTCAGCTGCAGGTGCCAGTCAGCCATACGATTGCAAAGGTACCAAGTGGTACTGTACTCCACAGTGGACTGTGTTGACAGCGTTTTGGGATAGTGTGTTTTGTGTTTTCACACTCCATCATGTCTGTAAAATGCCCATCAATGCCAGTTAGGTGTATTAAATGGATTTTTGACTGACAATATTTCCGTTTTTCAGGAAGTAAACCCCATTGTGAGTTGAAGAGTGTCCGTAGTCTATCCCCAGTATTTATACAACCGCATTCCTCAACTCTGCTAAGTTCCTCTAAAACTTCATGGAAGGCACCGAGTTAGGTTGTGGTCTTTGTTGTAGGCCAGGAGTTCAGACCTTGCCACTAAAACATGCATTGTTCAGCCTCATGATCCTTTGAGATCTGTTGACTCTCTGCTAATTTTTATAAGTTGCTGAGAACAAGGATGTCTCTTCTGAGGCTGTGTCTTACTGCCTGTGGTTTTATTCCCCTGGATGAGTGTTTCTCAAAATGTGATCAATAGAACCCTGTGGGAGGTCCCCCAAAGCTCTTCAAGGGATCCAGAAGGTCAAAATGAATTTCACATGTAGCTGTGCTCAGAGGAGTCTTCAGTCACATGGAATGCAGTGTAACTAGGGACCCTTGGAGGTGTGCCAAGTGACAGTACTATGGACACACTCCACAGCGTCCTTCCTCTAAACACATCAGCCTAGTTGCCCGTCACTCAGGTGCTCCAAGCATTCATTCCACTTACTTTTGTTAAATGCCTACTATTGACAATGTGAGTGTTGTTCTAGACACTGAAAACACACACACCCTACTTAAGGCTTAAATTCTAGGGTATGTGGGAGAGTAGGAGTTGGCAGATAAAAAATAAATATGTAGTAATTCAAACAGGAAAATCCTATATTAATCACTGCCTGAAAATTTATCCTAATATTTAGCAGTTTAAACCAACAATAAGCACTTATTATCTCAGAGTATCTCTGGGCCAGGAATTTCAGAGAGGCTTATCTTGATGGTTCTGGGTCAGAACATCCCACACTAATGTACGACAGTTTAGGTCATAAGAGACTGGCTTTTTTTTTCCATCTTGCGCTCTTTTGGATCGCTCGTCCTGGGGCAAGGCTGCCCATGTGTCTGAACATACTCTAGCACCCTCTAGAGAAGTCTACATGGCTAGAAACTGAGGTCTTCTGCAGACAGCACGCACCAATTCAGAAGTCATTTGAGTGAACCATTCTGGAATCAGATTCCTTGTTCCAGGCAAGACTTCCAATGACTGCAGACCTAGTTGACATTGTGACAGCAACTTCATGAGAGACCCCAAACCATGTGTTATGCAGAAAAATGAATCAGATGGAGGAGATAGAGAATGCCCATATAGGTATGAGTGTGGGTATGTCCGAGGGATTACAGACAGATGGGTTAGATCTCACTGATTACTAAATTCATGCTTGAGAAGACACCTGAAGAGTAAGCCAAGCAGCTCTCTGAGAAAAGAGAAGAACCAGTGAGTGCTAAAGCCCTAATGAGAGAGGGGTCTGACCCATCTAAGAAAGTAAGTAGGTCCATGTGACAGTAGAAAACTGAGCAAAGGGGAGAGAACCTAGAGAGGTCACTGGAGGCCGATTCCATACAGTATCAGACCCTGATTTCAGGGCCCCACCCCCAAGTCACTGAGTCAGGTTTGGCAGGCCTGAGAATTTGCATCTCTGAAAATTTTCCAGACGATGCTGATGCCCATGGCTTGGGACTGCACTTTGAGAATCACTGCCCAGGGCATTGTGGGCTACTACTATAAGCACTTTGGCTTTTTTTCTCAGTGAAATGGAGCATTTTAAGCAGAGAAAGGACATGCTCTAACTTATGTTTTAAAAGGAACCTGCTGGTTGTTAAGAATAGACTATGAGGGGCTAAAGGAGGAAACAGCTTCTTGGAGCAAGAGACACCGGTGGCTTGACCCAAGGAGCGGTGACAGGAAAGAGTGAGAAATTGGTCTGCTTCTTGACATATTTTGAAGGTAAAGCCAACAGAATTCAGAGCCACATTGGGTGTGGCATGTGAGAGGAAGAGAGGAGGCAGGGTGAAGCTCTTCTTCCTTTCCACAACCACTCAATCTCTGGTTCTACTTATTCAAACATTGTAGGGAAAAAGAATTCTTCACCATTCATACCTCCCATCTTGTCTGTCTGGGTACCCCTTGCTGATCTCACCCCAGGAAGATAAGAGTAGCTCCCCACCAGGCCAGATTTCTAACTAACCATAGCAAAGAGAAGATTCTCATAAGTAACAAAAAAGAGTGAATACACATAAAAAATTAACAAGGAAAATAACTGTGAGTGTACTGATTATTTTAGATGATTTAGATACCGTGGATGCCAATATGGTTCTACCCACAAAAAGGTGTTTTTTTACTGTTGTTGTCCTGTTGGTTTTCAGTCAGCAACTTCCTAGTTAAGAGATGATTGTGCAATTGCTGTCATTTTTGATCACCGAGCCCAGGAAGGAAAGATGAAGTAAAGAAAGAAGAGAGGGATGGAGGTAGGGGTTGAGAGAAAAGGGAAAATGCGGTTGCAATATAATGAAAAAAAAAATCACTAAACTAGGAGTTAGAATTCAGATGTCCTATTTTTACCCATTAGGTGTATAATTACATCCTTTTCCTAATATCTCTCAGGTCCCTTTTAGATATCAAATGCTATAATTCTACATAAACTTCATATTCATGAACATTGATTATTTATGAGCTCTTTCCTTTATACTCAGTAAATATTTCCACCCTTAATTCATAAGCTCTGAATCACAGCTTTTGATAGCCAAGTGGGCCTCTGAGAGCATCTAAGGCAACCTTCTCATTTCACAGATGAGGAAACTTTCTTTTGAAACTCCTTGAAAACTGTCTAGAGGACTCATGAAAAGTAATACAAAGTTAGCTATTAAAAAACCAAAGGAAAAGATGAGTTTATCAGGCCATATATGTTTTTATAGTAAGATTTGAAGATATCTTTCTGAAAATCTTGTATATATCAATGATTCAAACTATATGTGTTTAACCAGTTATCTATTTTGATTTCTTACTCTGTGGATGAAGAATAAACCAGATGCATTTGTTTTGTTGAACACTTAAGTCTTCTAGTTCACGGGGCTAAAGCATTAATGTGATGTTTCCCAATACTGGCACCATATTTGAGGGGTTACAATATTAGGTACTAATTTTTTAACAGTGAAAGGTTTTGTTTTGTCTTTAAGGAAAATTATTGCTACTTAAACAGTATTGGATTTTCACATTAGGATTTTACAGTTACAATAGAAAATTGAAATTTTGAAATAGAACAAAATTGTGCTTTCCTACTATACCAGAGAGAGCCTTAAAACTGTCCACCTACACTAGCATTTCCTGGACTCAGGCCACTCTCTCCTCATGCCTAGCTCAAGCAAGCCTGTTCTCTCCAAACTCTTGTCACTCTGGAGCCATCAGTTGCAGTCTTAGGGACTGATTTCACCTCCAGGGATCACCCTGCCTGAGGAATGATACACAGAAAACCAGAGTACTGTATTCTCCTTGGACAAAAATGCGAGCAAATGCATTTGAATTATTTCTCAATTTTCCGTCCTGAGAATTCCTTGCTGGCTTCTAACAATATTTGCTGCTGGCAGAAAGAAAGTAGATATATGGTTTAGGAGGGATGGGGAAACTGGCTCTAGACTGTGGAGCAAAAATGGGGCGTTTTTGCTGAGTGCTTGAAGAACAGTTGCAAACTACTACTGTTAGGCGACCGTGTCATTGCCTCTGTCCAAAGCAGCCACTTACGGCGAATGCTAAAAATGCAGATGCCTGCACCTAGTCCAGCCCTCCACCAAATCAGAAAGATGGAACATATCTTTGGAGCACCATTGCCTTTGTCTTTTATTTCAAACAAACTCATAGCAAGTTTGCAAGCACAGTAATGAGAACCTTTTTTTCCTGAAGCATTTGAGAGTAAGTTGCCAATCTAATGTCCCCAACCCCCAAATATTTCACTGAGCTTTTTCTGCAAACGTGGACATTTCTCCTACATAATTAGAGTGTGAACATTGATACATTACTACTGTTTAATTTTCAGACCTCATTTAAGTTTCACCACTTCTCCCAATGATATCCTTTATAACAAAACGATCTAATTCAAACTCAAATTTTCCATTTTGTGGTCATGTCTCTGTAGTCTCCCCTCCAGTCTGGAATAGTTCCTTAGGCTTAATTTGACTGCAGTGTTCTTGACCCTTTGTAGGTTTCCAATTTGGGTTTGTTATGCATTAACATCACAGAAGTGATGTTGTGTTCTTCTCATGGTATTCTGTAAGGCACCCATGATCTCACTTTGTCCCATTACTGATAATGGTCACTCACTTTAATTGCACAGTTAAGATGGTGTCAGAGATTGTCCTCAACTGTACAGCTATTCTTTTCCCTGTAATCACTAGTATCTGTGGGAAGTGACATTGATGCTGTGTAAATGTTCCATTTCTCATTGAACCTTCAATGTATTCATTTTTGTACTTATATCATTATGGTCCTATTCTACTCAATGGCTTATCATAATGCCCTAGCATCCACTATTTCAGCAAGGAATTTGGTTGCTTGAGAGCAGTATTTAGAAACTAGATTGGGGTTTTAGGTTTGTGGATCACAATTTGAGAAATAGTGTCTAAAATAGAATGATTATGATTATCCTGATGGTGGAGAACCAGCTCAGAAGATCAAGCCTTGATGACATCCTCCAATGGCCAGAGTGATCTTCCTGTAGACCTTCCATTCTAACATTGGCCAAGAGAGCAAATTGCCCAACTTTGGTTAAGCCTTACAGTGTTCAGGCCAGTGTACTAACATATGAATATAAGGGAGAACACCACAATCTGTTTGAGCATAGGGCTGAATTAACACTCTTTCTAAATGCCAAATTAACAAATGAACCCACAGTTAATATTATGTATGTAGGCATGCCCTTGAATTACCTACTTTTTGTTTGTATAAAAATATATGTGAGACAAAGGTGATTTCAATACTGATGACAAGTTACCTGTGAGTATAGATAGTCGTTTTGCTAATTCTCCTCATTAGTTATTCTGCTGGGTAGACAACTTCCCTGTATTAGCTGCCATAGCTGCCATGTCTTCCTGTGTGTACATACAGAGATCTAAAGGGGAGAGGTCAGGAAGAATTGTAATGAGGCCTGTGTGCTAGCAGGCTTGGTGCCCTACGACTCTGCTCTGAGTGAAGGGCTACATTGGCTGGACTCCTTCACTCTTTCGTTTTAGGTTGGTTAACCAATGTTTCTCAAGTTTCTCAAGTTTTTTTTTTTCTAATTGTCTCTGCCTGACCATGAACTTTTACTACCATAAATGTATTGTGTATCTGTTTATGCACCATGGCCTTTTGGAGGTCACAGACCATGGTAATAGCTAAGATTTTTTTTTTTTTTTTTATTTTGCCCTGCTAAGAACAAATGTTGCCCGCCACCATTGGGAAAGCATGAACTAGACCACTCGGAGGTTGGGGGAAAAAGCATAGGGGCATTTATTCTCCTGAGCCGTCACTCCCTCACAGAAATGACTGTTTTCCCTTGTAGGAGGCCCTCTCCATCCCCAGCTATTGTTTGGTTTCAGGTAACCACTCCCTCCCTCTTCTCAGGCCCCAGAGTGCCAATGGCTCATCTCCATTGCTGGCCCTGGACATGTTTGCTGTCCTTTACTGGTTACCTGGATTCTACCCGTATCTTTTAAAATATTTCCTCATTAAACCTCACCCGCTTTTGAATGTGTCCCTGCTAGGACCATGGCTAGTTTCTCCTAGCTGGAATCAATGTCACTTTCTATGGCCTAGCTCCCAGTCTTGCTTCAACCACTGTCTTTCTTTACTCCTTTCCCTTTCTGGAGTCTTGCTCTTCTTTTATGCTTTACTCAGCAATAGTGTTTACTCATTGAATGTACCTTGTGGTGATGGTTTAGTTCTCTTCATCTCTCTCTCATTTTTCCCCTTCCTGCTGCATTTTCCTTGGGAGTTATGCTTATATATTAAGCCACAGCATCTTTAGCTCTTGAATCTTCCCTTTCTTATCTTTATTAACCAAAATGCAGCCAAATCACCTGGACAGTCAGGTTCCTGAATACTTTCCTCTCACAAGTTAGTGATCTGGAAACTGCCCTTTATAAAATTAATGGCCACAGGTGGAAACTGTGGTAGGGGCCTGAACTCTGCAAAGGTACAGGCATAGTTAAAAATATAAATATATAACCAACCATTGTCCCCTAGCTTGCTTTTCCTATAATTGCTTATTCCTCAGGAGTCATATAGCTGATGGTCATAAAGATGCCTAGCTTTTTTCATTGCACTCATCGATAACCTCACCCTTGGGAAACCTAAGGCTAGTTTTTGAGCTGTCTTGAGATATC
Source organism: Mirza zaza (assembly GCA_008750895.1). Classification (NCBI taxonomy): domain Eukaryota; kingdom Metazoa; phylum Chordata; class Mammalia; order Primates; family Cheirogaleidae; genus Mirza; species Mirza zaza. Next base: position 7,776 of record VSMD01135898.1, on the reverse strand, counting down.
TTCTAGGCCCTGCATTCCAGTGGACTGGCTGACCCACCCAGACCCGTGGCCCATACCAAGGAACTGCCTCAGCACAAGAAAACAATTTTTTCACCTCTATCATTCTACCCTAAACCCAGCCAATCAGCAGACACAATGGCCTAGCCTTTTGCCCACCAAGGTATCTTTTAAAATCCTTTCTCCTAATTCTCAAGGAAAGAGATTCAAGAACTTCCTCCCAGCTCCTCACAGAGTGCCTGAGATAGTGAACTCTTTCTCTGCTGTAACCCCTGCCTGTTGAGCAGCAGGCAGGGAACCTAGTTGGGGTGTAACAGTCTTAGCTGGCAAGAGCAGACAATGCCTGTTCCAGCTGCTATGGATCCATAACAAATTACCCTAAACCTAGTAAGCTTAAAATAACATGTATTTTGCACATCCACCTGCAAGCTGGGGTGGGCTCAGCAGAAATAGCTTCTCTCTGCAGTATCAGCTGGGGGAGCTCATGTAGGGACCAACGCCCTTAGCCCCTTAAAGTTTCACAGAAAAATCACTGATACGTGGCAGGTAGATTCCTAAGAAAAAAGGGCATCCAAATTTATTTTATGCATATACACAGGAGCCTTCAGAATGAGGACTCAACATCCCAAAGAGGCACAGAAATGTATAAAGAATGGGGGCTTGGATCATGACCAAACAGGATTTAGTGGCAAGACAGGTTATGATGGAAAGAAGGAAGGAATAGACTTGGCTAGCAAAGGGGTCTTGTTATAGAAATGCAATTTTAGAGGTAGTAGCCCTCAGAGGGAACAGAAGATGAATGTTTCTTTTCAGACCTGTAAAGCTGTCACAGTCTTAGTTAATATTTCCTAGATCAGGAAAGACCTGGCTACATTAATGGAGATTTTCTGCAGATGCAAATTTCTCCCCCCAAAAGACAGCTTTGCAGCCTTTACTTGTTAGTGCTGGATTTCTGGCAGCCCTCTCAAAATATGTCAAAGAAGTATATTTTGGTGAGGTAGAATCATTTAGAGGGGTTTTTCTTTTTAACTCTTTTGTCTTAGTTCTTGGCTGGGAAGAGTGAAACAACTGGGGCTCCTTGGGCATCTTTCTTGCTTGATACACTCTCTCTATGAGATGTAGTGGCATTGACGGGTTCCAGAGCAGTCAGACTCAGAGCTACCAAAGTGCTTATCTCAAGAGGAGACCCAGTTGGAAGCTACATCACCTTTGGTGACTTAGCTTGAAAAGTCATTCAATGTCATTTTGACCACATTCTATTGGTTGTGGTAGTTTATAAGCCCTCCCAAGATTAAGGGGAGAAAACAAAGACCCTACCTCTTGATGGAAAATGTCACACTGCTAAAAAAGGAAATATGGGATGGGATATGGATTAGTGCAGCCATTTTTGGAAAACACACTCTGTTCCAGTATCCCTCAGACAGACAAATGTTAGTAAATAGCTTAATTTTGGAAACCCTGTGGCATGAGGTTCAGAAGAAAATACTGGAGACTATTAATGGAAAGCGAGCAGAGATAGGAAGATGTGAGTATGGAAGTCTTAATATCTATTTTGTCTAATTATGGGGCTCTGAATTCAAGAGTACGTACAGTTGGGAAAGTAAAAACTCTGGATTCCCATCTATGCTGATTGACCCAGCAAGTCTCTGATGTCTGTCAAAGGAAGAATTTAATCTATATGATCTCCATGGTCTCTTCCAAAACCTCTGGGTCTGTGAAAGTTGAAGGTCAGTTATGCCATCATATACTCACCATTTCTGTTCCCTGTTTGAAGTCATTGTCCCACAAAATTTGCTGACTCTAAATTCTGTTGCTTTTGCTGAGAGGACAGTCACACTATGCTATCTGTGCAGCTCTACTAAATCAAGGGTGAGCTTCAAGTCCTCAATGGAACCAAGCGTTATTTTAAGAGTTATTCTTCCTTTGTGTATAAAAATTTGCATTTTGAATTTGTGCCATCAGAGAAATAATAGGAAATTGAGGGTTGTATTGCAGCCAAGTAAGAGGATATATGTGTGTGTGTGCATATATATAAAAGTAGAACTGTTCTTTTTCTCTAAGAGACAGTTTTGATGGTCGATGATGGCATAAGACCACTAGATCCAAAAGGTGGGACACATAAAAGAAATGGGAAATAGAATAAGACACAATCCGAGAATTGTTTATGAGGCTCTCTTTGGCAAATATCTTCCTATGCAATGACATACTTAGTAGGTACTTTCTAATGTTGGTCACAACAGACCCCAGCATGGCTGAAGCCCTGAAATGATGAGCACTATATATAAGATCACAAGAATCAGTGAATGGATTTTTTTCATTTCAGGATATTATGGCAATACAAACATTTTGGTTACGTGTAATGCATTTGCCTTGCCAAGCTAGGGCTACAAGCATGTCCTTCCCCCATACAGTGAGCTCCACTTCCATTAGTTGTGGGTTTACCTCCCCCAGCTGACTGGCACCCAGTGAGTACTGCTACCATGTGAACACCTTAGTGTTGATCAGTTAGTACCAATTTGATGGTGAGTACATGTGGTGCATGTTTTTATCCCACTTCGAAGGATGGGTACCCAGGATAACATAAGAGGCACTAAATCACCATTGTTTTTTGTCATTTGGTATTATTCTGTGGTATACATATACCACATTTTATTAATCCACTCATGTATCGATGGGCACTTAGGTTGTTTCCATACCTTTGCAATTGTGCTGCCATACATATTTGAGTGCAGATGTCTGTATTATAGAACATCTTTTTTTTCCTTTAGGTAGATGCCTACTAGTGGGATTGCTGGATCAAATTTCTAGTTTTAGCTCTTTGAGATATCTCCAAATGACTTTCTACAGGGGTCGTACTAATTTGCAATGCCAGCATTTGTTGGTTGGGGACTTTTTGGTGAAGGTCGTTCTCACTGGAGTTAGGTGATATCTCATTGTAGTTTTGATTTTTTCTTGTTCTCAGCAAATATTTTCTCCCATTGTGTAGGTTGTCTATTCACTCTAATGATAGCTTCCTGGGCTGTGCAGAAGCTTTTAATCTTATCAGGTCCCATTTGTGTATTTTTGTTGCTTCTGTGATTGCTTTGGGGGGTCTTCTTTATAAATTCTTTACTTAGGCCGATGTCTAAAAGAGTCTTCTCCACATTTTCTCCCATAATTCTTAAGGTTTCACACCTCAGGTTTAAGTCTGTTATCCATCATGAGTTGATTTTTGTGAGAGGTGAGGATCCAGTTTTCCCACAACCACTTACTGAATTAGAGAGTCTTTTCTCCACTATATACTTTTGTCTGCTTTGTCAAAGATTAGATGACAATATGAGAATGGTTATATATATGGGATCTCCATCGTATTCCAAAGGTCTCTAATTCTATTCTTCTATCAGTACCATACTGTTTTGGTTACTATAGCCTGTACTACAGTTTGCAGACTGATGCCTCCCAGTTGGCTCTTTTTGCTTAAGATTGCTTTGGCTATACAAGGTCTTCTCTGGTTCTAGATGAAGCATAGAATCATTTTTTCTAAATTTGTAATCCTTATCAAAATTCCACCATCATTCTTTACATTAATTCAATAGATAACTTGAGGTAGGTGGACAGTTTAACAATAGTGATTCTACCATTCTATGAGCATGGTAGGGATTTCCATCTGTTTACATCTTCTACACTGTCTTTTGTCAGCATTTCGTAGTTCTCCCTATATATTTCTGTTACCTCCTTTGTTAAATATATTCCTATTTAATTTTCTTTGATGCTATCATGAAAGGTGTTGCTGGAAATCTTTGATTTACAGTTTGATTGTATGAATGCATTAATTTTGTATCCTGGCACTTTACTGAATTTGTTTATCAATTCCAGGAGTCTCTTGGTTGAATCCTTAGGATTTTCTAGGTATAACAGCATATTGTCAGCAAAGAGTGAGAGTTAAACCTCTTCTGCCCCCATTCGTACACCCTTCATTCCCCTCTTGTCTGATAGTGCTGGAAGTTCCTGCCAGAGCAATGTGGAATAGTGGGAGTGCTTTCAGTGTTTCTCCATTCAGTATAACATTGGCTGTAACTTTATCATATATAGCCTTAATAAAGAATGTCCCATCTATGCCTATTTTGTTAAGAGTTCTTATCATAAAAGTGTGCTGGATGTTGTCAAATGCTTCTCTGTGTCTATTGACAGAATCATATGGTCTTTGCATGTATAGATTTGCATATGTTGAACCAGCCTTGTATCTCTGGAGTAAAGCCCACCTTGTCATGATGAATTATTTTTTTTTGAGGTGTTTTGCATCTATATTCATGAGGGATATTGATCCGTACTTTTCTTTTCTGGTGGTGTCCTTTCCCGGTTTTGGTATCAAGATGATATTGGCTTCATAGAAGGAGTTGGGGAGGGTATCATCCTTCTCAATGTTGTGAATAATTTCTGCATTAGAGTTTTCTTCTTTGTAGGTTTGGTGAAATTCAAGTGTGAACCCATATGGTCCAGGAAATGTTTTTAATTTCTGCTCCAATTTCTGTCGGGGAATGCTGTTTCCTCCTGATTGACCTTAGGGAGGTTGTGTGTTTTCAATAATTTGTCCATTTCCTCTACATTTTATAGTTTTGGGGCATGTGGATTTTTATAGTATTCCAAGATAATGTTTTGTATTTCTGTGATGTCCATGGATATGTTCAAGTCAGTAATTTTTGAAAACACTCAAGGTATTACAATGTGAAAATCAGTAAAAAACAATAAGCAACTCACCACGTGGTTTGTAGAGACCAAGACTCTCTCAGATTCAAGGAGAGAAAAGCCCTTTCCAACTGTTTGCAGACACAAAAGTCCAGGTAGTATGGGATCAGTGATTTAAACAATTGCCTCAGGACTCAGTCTATCTCCCCATCTCTGTGTTCCAAGTCCCTCAGTGTTGGCACTAGTGTAAAATAGTCCCTTTTGTCCCAGAGAAGTGGGAGTATCAATTATCCTCTCATTGGCCACAGTGAAAATGATGTACTTCTTTTTCAACAGCTCAAATGCTGCAAGATCTGAAATTGAGTTTCATTGTCTCTCATTATCACTGGCAAGAATTTGGTCAAGTATCTAACCCTGAACCAAACCACTGTGGCTGGGGACATGCAGTGCTCTGACCAGGCCTCAGTCACATGGTAACTGTTGGCCTGGGGGAGGCAGAGATGGGGTGGACAATGCAGTCAACTGTGGTTGAAACTCATGGGCCAAAAGTGGGAGCTGAGTGGTCCCCCCGAGGAAAACAGGAGGAGGTATCAGCAGAAAAAATGGATGGTGCACATTCTATCCCTGGGTAAATACTATTTAAGATAGACAATAAGAGTTAAGAGAACATAATGTTAAGGCTAATAATACTGTTGTAAATTTGTTATGAATTCCCCTCCTTCTACTTTTGCTTTATTATAAAAGATCAAAAGGGATTTTCAGGGGAGCCTTGACACTATTTAAAAACCTTGAAGAGTGAAGGTGTGGGAAAGCTATAGCTGAGGTGTACCCAGCCAGAGAAAATTGTGAAGGATGGGCAAGGAGCACTGGCAAATGAAAGTGAGCGGAGGATGAAAATGAAAATCAAACACCAGAGGAGAAAACTAAAGAGAGGCCTGCCATGGTTGTGTGTGGTAGCTGGGATGTATTTGTAGGAAGCAGACTTGTGGAACAAGATCCTATGACAAGGGATAGGACTTATGGAAAGCAAACAGTGCTTTGGAAGACAATGTAGGATTGGACTTCTAAAATTTGCACGTTAACTTTTTTAAGTTCAGAATATTACGGAGGTACAAACATTTTGGTTCCTTGTAATGCCTTTGCCTCATCCAAACCAGGGCTACAAGCTTGCCCTTCCCCCATACAGAGTACACTGCATCCATTCGTTGTGAGTTTGCCCACCCCCTCCTACCTGACCAGCACTCAATGAATATTACTTCCATATGAGCACTTTAGTGTTGATTGGTTAGTACCAATTTGATGGCTAGTGCATGTGGTGCTTGTCTGTCCATTCTGGGATACTTGAAGGATGGGCTCAAGCTCTATGCAGGATAATATGAGAGATGCTAGTTGACCATTGGTTTTTGTAGTTGAATAGCATTCCATGGTATACATATAGCACATTTTATTAATCCACTCGTGTTGATGGCATTTGGGTTCTTTCTACATGTTTGCAATTGTGCTGCCATAAACATTCGAGTGTAGATATTAACTTTTGAAAACATTCTTCATTTCCACACTGTTGGACAGTGGGTCAAAGGAATGCTAAAAGTACCATGGCTTCATTTGAAATGGCAGCCTCAGGCAAAATTTGAGTTTCTAAATTCTCTGGATTGTATGATAACCTTGTCGTTAGAAGCCTGATATTTATATATTGGCAGCCCCAGGTAATTGCTTCCCTCTTGGTGTCCAATTGTTGCCCCATTTCCTTATCTACTACTACCCATTACATTAGAGAATGTTAGACCTCATCATCTAATGTAAAGAGCCAGTTTATGGGTTTAAGATCTGATTTTGAGATTGAGACATAGGAGGAGGCTGAATCAATTTACGCATTGATACGATACAGTATCCAAACAGTAAGTTTGGTAGGGACAGGTTTGAAGCAGTCCAGCTCCACTGACCACAAAAGTTAGTAATGAGTGAAACTTGATTAAAACAGGACATCCGCTTAACTACCGAAAGATGGCGTCAGCGGAGGTTATTGGAATGCAAAGAAGATGTTTATGAGGACAGGGAATGAAAAGCAAATAACCCTCCAAAACAAAAGGTAGTGATGATTTGACATTGAATGCTATGTCCAGAAATTTAATTAAAGTCTAATTAAAATCTAATTCTGCATAAATTTTAATTATATGACAGTATTTTCACACAATAAGTTGGGAAAGTTTTCGAAAGCCAGTTAAAAAAGTGTGTCGTAATTAGCACAGGCCACAGACGTGGGTTTGAATCCCAGCTCTACTACTTATTGGCTTGGAGACTTTGATAAGCTCCTCTAAGCCTCAGTTTTCTCCTCTGTGACATAGAAATAATAATCTTTACTCTCCAGGATTTGAAGTAAAATCTATTTAAAGAAAAAAGCATAATGCCTTATATGTGAAAAAAAATTAATATGAGGTACTCAGAAGTGGTAGCTATTATCACTAGTTCTGGGTGATATTCATTTCCCTTCTCTCCACAGGAACAATTCCCTAAAACAAATGCTTTTTAAAATAACCTGATGTGACTTGTGTCTCCTTTATCATTTAACGCACTAATTGTTTAGCAGAAGGTTGTTTAGTTTCCATGACTTTGTGTTAGAGTTGATTTCTAATGTTATTCCACTGTGGTCTGAGACGATGCATAACTTCTATTTTTTTAAACTTGTGGAGACATATTTTGTGGCCTAGGATATGGTCAATCTTAGAGAATGTCCCATGAGACAAATGTAGAATATTCTGTAAATATCAGTCAGCCCCATGTGTTCCAGAGTTCTGTTTAAGTCCATTGTTCGTTTGGAGGATCTGTCAGAGGGATGTTGAAGGCTCCAGCTATTACGGTATTGCTGTTTACCATTTTGTTTAGATAAAGTAGGATTTGGTTTATAGATCTGGGTGCACCTGAGTTAGGTGCATAAATAATTAAAATTATGTCGTCTTGTTGAACTGTACCCTTCACCATTATAGAGTGACTCTCTTTGTCTTTCATTACTTTAAGTTATTTGAAATCAGAACCACCACAGCAGCTTTCTTTTGGCTTCCATTTGCTTGAAATATTGTGTTCCATCCCTTCACCTTGAGTTTGAATGCATCCTTT
>VSMD01135893.1:0-38582 GCA_008750895.1 Mirza zaza | reverse complement strand
GTGCACAACAGCATTAAAGGTCTAAAAGAAACTATACGATGAATAGATGTGCAGTGAAATTTACAAAAATGTGCACTGACATTTTAGGAGAAGGCCAAATTGTATTTTTTAAAGCACAATAACTAAGGAATATTAAATAATCTGAATCTGGTTCTGCCTGCCTCGCACTTGAACTTCCTTCTTCATTATCTCAAGTGAATTGTTTTATGAACTTTTGTCAGGCTCACTCAACCTCTGCTAATGTTTTACTGATGTTTTGCTTCAATGTAGCAGATATTTAATCTTTTCTCACATTTTCAAACATCTATTTGAGCCCTGTGGGATTTGTTTCTGTTATGTTTCTCAGAATGTGTCTGAGTTTGGATAGTAAAAAGCAGATAATATTTCACTCTTGATCATTTCATTAAAGAGAAGAAAATGGTAGTATTAAATTACTATTTAAATTATAAACTGTTTAAATTACAGTGAATGCTAATGCTATGTAGATCTAATTTTATAGTTTTTAAAGTCAAATACAAAAAAGATGGTCTTCTACGAATTTTATTCAAATACAATCACTAAGTTCTGTGTAATCCTATTTTGTCTGACTCACTTGACTTGTCTTTTGGTGTACTCCTCTACACTCTCTGTATCAATTCTTTAAAGATGCAGTGTCTTCCCACCTTTGGACATATTTTGCCTTCTGTTGGAATGTTATTTCCATTCCCTCCTTTTTAACCTATTAATTCTTTCTCCTCTTTCAAAGCTCAAACTAACCATCACTTCTTCAGTATGTCTTTTGGTGGCTAATGCATTAGGGTTATTTAGAGAAAAAGAACCAAAAGGACATGTATATAAAGACAGAAAGGTGTATTTGAAGGAATTAACTCACAAGATTGTAGGGAATGGAAAGTCTGAAATGTACAGGTCTGATTGGCCAGCTAGAGACCCGGGAAAGAGTTAATGTTGTGGTCTCCAGTTCAAAGGCCATTGGGGGACAGAATTCCTTCTTCATCAGAACCTTAGATGGTGGTGGTGGTGGTTGTGTTGTTGTCCTCTTTTTTGTTTTGTTTTCTTTTTTTTTTTTTTTTTTTACTCTTAGAGCCTTCAAATGATTAGATGGAACTCTCTCACATATTTAGGTTAATTTGCTTTAATCAAAGTCTCATGATTTAAATGTTAACCCCATCTTTAAAAAATATCTTCATAGCAACATAAAGACTAGGATTTAGCCAATATTTGTATACTATGGTCTAGCCAAGTTGACATACAAATTAACCACCATGGATTTACAATTTTCAAATCATAATGTGTCCCAGATTCCCTCTTGCATGGTTTTATTCCTGTTGTTACTTTTCTTTGTATCACCTATAATAATTGTAAGTCAATGACTCATTTTGTAATTATTTATTTAGTATATTCTTCCATCTCTGGAAAGCTCTATCTGTTAATACAAAAACCCTACTTATCAGTTGTGTCATGTTTATGGTCAAATCCTCAGTAAACATGTAGTCATTTACACAATAAGTTTTGCAGAGTCCCCTCTTAGTGACAGGCACTGGGAATTTAACAGTAAAAAAGACAAATTTACTGCCATCTTACAGTATAGTAAGAAGGCTAGGTAAGTACATAAGCCATTTTAATACAGTATAATGAGTGGCTGATTGTGGCTCTGTGAGAACATATGGGGAGGGGTCAGTGATCCTAGTCTGGAGGTTTAGGGGAGGTTCTCAGAGAAAGGAGTGGTTAATTGAGACTTCAAGGAATAGTAGAAGTTAACCAAGCAAGTTTAAATGCAGGGAAAAAATTAACTCAAGATGGATTGAAGACTTAAATATAAGACCACAAACCATAAAAATTCTAGAAGTAAATGTAGAAAAAACTCTTCCAAACATTGGGTTAGTTAAAGAATTTATGGCTAAGATCTCAAAAGCAAATACAACAAGAACAAAAACAAATACATGGGACCTCATTAAACTGAAATTTTTCTGCACAGCAAAGGAAATAAGCAACAGAGTAAATAGACAACCTACAATATGGAAGAAAATATTCACAAATGTACATCTGACAAAGGACTAACATCCAGAATCTACAAAGAAATTCATACAAAACAAGAAAAAAAAAACATTAAAAAGTGAGCTAAAGACATGAACAGATTTTTCTCAAAAGAAGATGTATAAATGGCCAGCAAACATGAAAAAAATGCTCAACATTGTTTATTAGGGAACTGCAAAAAACACCATGAGATACCACCTCACCTATGTCAGAATGGCAATTATTAAAAAGTCCAAAAATAATATATGTAGGTGTGGATGTAGTGAAAAGAGAACACTTATACACTGTTGGTGGGAATGTAAATTAGTATAACCTCTATGATAAACACTGTGGAGATTCTTCAAAGAACTAAAAGTAGACCTACGATTTTACCCAACAATCTCACTACAGGGTATCTACCCAAAGCAAAAGAAGACATTTTATCAAAAAGACACTTGCACCTGAATGTTTATTACAGCAGAAGTCACAGTTGCAAAGCTATGGAATCCACCTCAGTGGCCATCAACTAATGAGTAAATACAAAAAAATGTGGTATATGTATACCAAGGACTACTACTCAGCCATAAAAAAGAATGATATAATTTATTTTGCAGCCACTTGGATAGAACTGGAGATCATTATCCTAAGTAAAGTATTTCAAGAATGAATAAACACATACAACATGTTCTGACTTATAAATGAGAGCTAACCAATGGGTTTATATGGCCATAAAGTGGTATAATGGACATTGAAAACTAAGAAAAAGGGAGGGTGGGAGAGTGATAAGGAATCAGAAACTACTTACTGGGAACAATGTACATGACTTTGGTGATGGGTACACCAGAAGCCCAGACTTCACTGTTATACAATTCATCCATGTAACAAAAACCAATTATACCTCTTGACTCTATTGAAATAAAAAAGAGAGTACAGCGGGAAAAGTAATGTTTAAGCAATAAAGTATTTATAAATTTTACAAAACAAAATCTATATAAGGACCTATGGGAACCCCTAATTTCCTCTTCGTTTTTCAAAAAGCTGTGCTAATACCCCTCCCTTATGCCATCAGTAAAATACAGCCTTTCCTTTTGAAGAAAGTTGGTCCTTTGAGAAGATCAACAAAACTAACAAATCCTAAAGAGGCTAATAAAAAAGAGGAGACTCAAATTACTAAAATTAGAAATGGTGATATTCTACCATTCTACCAACTCTACAGAAACAAAAAGTACCATAAGAAAGTACTACGAAAAATTGTGAGCTTCTTGCAGGCAGGGCACTAGGTTCCCAGCTCCTTTGGGACACCTCCCCACACACAGACCACAGCCGATCAACAGGCGCCATATTGCTTCCTTCTCCTCTTCCCCTTCCCTACCTGCCGCTGCCTAGAGAGACAATTTAGCCACCACTGGGAAGTATCTACAGGGAATGGGACCTGTCCTTTTCAGGCTGACAGCGGACTGAGGGGTACTCAGACTGTGAGCTCCTTACCTGCCAGTCCTCCCAGGTGCTGCTTGCCTGGTGACTCCAGGAGAGTGGGGCAATCCTGAGGCAGAGAGGCATTGATCCAGCTTGGGCACCCTGTGAGTGATTGCGACCAGAACTCCTCTCCCCGTCAGGGTCAGGGATTGATCACTGGGGCCCAAGGGCAGGACTGCAGACCAGAACCTACACACCCAGGTCTCGATCACATTGCCCCAGGGCACAGAATGGATATTTGAGAAGGAGGCTGCTGAGGTCTTTGTGCCTTCAGAGGTAGATCAGCGTGCTTGAGTGGCAACCCTCCTCCCCCGGAAGGGCCATGCTCCCAGCTCAGGCTGCGATCCTGGGCAGGGAACCTCCCAGCTTCCATCACAGCCACAGGAGATCCACTGGCTTGAGGTCCTGCCTGCTGGCAAAGGCCGGGGAGAAACCACGGAATAGGGGAGGGTGGAAAGGAGTGAGGCCTGCTCCAGACTGCATGTCTCAGACAGCCCCACCTCCACACGCAGACTTTTCGGCTGAGTGGGGCTGTTCCAGCCGCTCCCTGGCAGCTTTGCCCAGAAGCAGAGAACAGACCTTTGACCCCTGCTAACAGCATTTGTGGAGTTTGAGGACAGGCTCACCCAAACCAGCTCTGCCCAGCCTCACTCCCTCACCTGCCCCCACTGAGGTGGAGAATAAGGACACACCTGTAAGTCCCAAAGCCCCACCCACCACCTGAGGCACTAGAGTGTCTCTCCAGAGTAACAAGAGCTGGTTATAGGGCCCCAAAACAACACTGTAGCCTGTTTCTCCCAGCAAGCGCCACCTGACAGGGAGGTCATTTTGCACACCCTTTTATGGCATCCACTGACTCATACAGGGTTTGGTCAAATCTCAGCCACAAACACCACCTACTGGCTCAAAGACTAAAGAGGGTGTGTCATTATCCTAATGAAAATCTAAAAGTAAGAAGCAACAGCTGATCCAGATGGAAAGGAATCAGTGAAAGAACTTTGGAATTATGAACAATTAAATAGAAAATTGTATTTAAATAATTTAGATAACCTAGATTAAAATGGGCAAATTTCTAGGAACACAAGATAAATTATAAAGAAATAGATAAGTCATAAAGAAATAGATAATTGAATAGACCTATAACTGGTAAGGAGGTCAATAGTGAAAAATTGAATCAATTGTAAAAAATCTCCAAACAAAGAAAATCCCTGGGAAGATGATTTCTCTGGCAAATTATAGCCCACATTTAAAAATAGCAATCCATCTCAAACCTTTCCAAATAATTGAAGAGGAGGTTGAAGCCAGCATTACCTTAATACCAAAGCTAGACAAAGACACTACAAGAAAAGAAAACTAAAGAACAATATATCTTATGAACATTGATATAAAAATCCTCAATAAAATACTAGCAAATCAGATTCAGCAGCATGTGAAGAGTATTATACACCATGGCCAAGTGGGGATTTATTCATGGAATGAAAGGATAGCCCAACATATGAAAATTCCTCAATGCCACATTAGCAGAATAAAGGAAAAACACACACACACATAATCATCCCAATTAATGTAGAAAAAGCATTTGATAAAATTCAATACCCTTTCATGATAGGAAAAAAAAATTCTGACTCGAGTGGGGCAAAGGCAATATACATAACCTAAACATTTGTATCCCTGTAATATGCTGAAATTTCAAAAAATTAAAAATAAAATAAAACGATGAAAAATAAAACTAGAAAAAACTCTAAAAAATAGGAATAGAAGTAAACTCCCTCAACAGAATAAATGTCACGTATGAAAAATGCATTGTGAACATCATTCTCAATGGTAAAATACTGTAAGCTTTTCTTCAAGGTATGGAACAATGCAATGATGCCTTCTTTCACCACTTATAGTTAACATTGTGCTGGAAGTTTTAGCCAGAGCAAATATACAAGAAAAAGAAATAAAATGTATCCAAATTGGAAAGAAAGAAGTAAAATTGTCTCTGTCTGCAGATGATATGGTGAAAACTCTAAAGATTCCACACATACAAAATCTGGTAGAACTAACAAAAGAATTCATCAAAATTGCAAGATACAAAGTTAACATGCCAAAATTAGTTGTGTTTCTATATACTAACAATGAAAAATCTGAAAAGGAAATTAAGTAAACAATATTATTTACATTAGTATTGTAAAGAATAAAAAGCTTAGGAATTAACTAATCAAGGAGGTAACACTTTTAAACAATGAAAGCCATAAAACATTGCTGAAAAAAATTGATGAAAACATAAATAATGAAAATGTATCACATGTTCATAAATTGGAAGACTTAATCTTGTAAGATGCTACTCAAACTATATATTCAAAGCAATCTCTATTAAAAAAAACATATTTTTACAATTAGAAAAACGAACCCTATAATTCTTACAGAATGTCAAAAGAACCCAAATAGCCACAACAATCTTTAAAATAAAAAATCCAAAGCTGGAGGACTTACTTACTACAAAGCTATAGTATGGTATTGATATATAGATAAACATAGTGACCAATAGAATAAAATAGAGAATCCAGAAATAAACCCTTACATATATGTTCAACTTTTGTCAAGGGTGACAAGACTACTCAATGGGGAAAAGACAATTTTTTAAACAAATAGTGCTGGAAAATGGATATCCACATTGAAAAGAATTAAGTTAAGCCTCTAGATAACACCATTTATAAAAATTAACTCAAAATGGATAAACGACCTAAATATCAGGGCAAAAATTATAAAATTCTTAAAGAAAACATAAGGCAAAAGCTTCACAACACATTGGATTCAGCAATGATTTCTTAGATATGACACCAAGGGTATGGCAATGAAAAAAACAGACAAATTAGACATGATAAAAACTTTTTAAAATTGTGAATCAAAAGACCACAATTGTGACTCTACTGTGAATAGAGTAAAAACTCAAACCACAGAATAAGAGAAAATATCTGCAAGTCATATATCTGATAAAGAATTAAATCCAGAATACATGGAGAACATCTACCACTCAACAACACAAACAATAATAACCAAACAACCCAATACAAAAATAAGCAAAAAACATGCGTAGACATTTCTCCAAAGAAGATATACAGACAGCCAATAAGCATATAAAATGGATTTTAAGTCTATCTAAACAACTGGAGGGAAGAGAAGTAGACACAGATCTATCTTTAACTTCTCTAAAGGGAAGTCAATTTAACATCAAAATTTCAGTTCATTCAGAAAGTGACCAAAATGTAAATGAGATAAAAAAGTATCAATCACTAAAAAAATTATATATATATATATATATATATATATATATATATATATATATATATAACCATATGATCCAGCAATTCCACTTCTGGGTATATATGAAAAAGAATTGAAATCAGAGTCTTGAAGATATACTCACATACCCATCTCCATTGCAGCAATATTCATGACAGCTAAAACATCAAAGCAACTCAAATGTCTATCAATAGATGAACGGATAAGGAAAATATGCTATCTACCCACAATGGAATATTATTCAGCCTTACAAAGGAAGGAAATTCTAACATATACTGTAATATGGATGAACCCAGAGGACATTATGCTAAGTGAAATAAGTCACATAAAGAAAAAACTATATGATTGTACTTGTATGAGATACTCAGAACAGTCAAAATTATAGAGATAGTAAGTAGAATGGTGGTTGCCAGGGGTTATGTGGAAGGAAGAATGGTGAGTTATTGTTTGATGGGTATAGATAGTTTCAGTTTTACAAGTCAAAAGAGTTCAAGAGATGAATAGTGGTGATGATTGCACAACATTATGAATATTTACTACAACTAACCTGTATACTTAAAAATGGTTAAGATGGTAAATTTTATGTTACGTGTATTTTATGAAAATGAAAAATAAAAAAAAAAATCCACAAGCAATAAATCTAATGAAGAATGTTCAGGACAAGATCTCAACATAGAAAAACTACAAAACATTAATTACAGAAACTAAGGAAATTTTCAATAAATAGGGAGATATAAATATTTATGTAATAGATTATATAATGTAACTATCTCCAAATTGATGTATAGATTCAAAGTAATCCAACTTAAAATCCTAGATTTGTAGACATAAAATTAAAATTTGTGTAGAAATGTAAATTATCAAGAATAATCAGCACTATCATAAATAAGAAGAAAGTCATTGACATATACAACTAGATATCAAGACTTAACATAGGCTGGGCGTGGAGGCTCACACTTGTAATCCTAGCACACTGGGAGGGTGAGGCAGGCGGATTGCTCGAGGTCAGGAGTTCAAAACCAGCCTGAGTGAGACTCTATCTCTACTAAAAAATAGAAAGAAATTAATTGACCAACTAAAAATATATATACAAAAAATTAGCAGGGCATGGTGGTGCATGCCTATAGTCCCAGCTACTCAGGAGACTGAGGCAGTAGGATTGCTTGAGCCCAGGAGATTGAGGTTGCTGTGAGCTAGGCTGATGCCACGGCATTCACTCTAGCCTGGGCAACAAAGTGAGACTCTGTCTCAAAAAAAAAAAAAAAAAAAAAAAAAAGACTTAACATAGTCTATAATAATTTAAATATTGAGATACTGTTGGCATGTATCAAAGGAATACAAGAGAGTCTAGAACAGTACTATACAAATGGAGACATACAATTTATTATAAAGTTGGCACTACAGTGCAGTGAAGAATGGATATTCTTTTCAATTCTTTTCAATAAAAACCTAGGTTAACTGTAAATCTATAAAAGAAAAATAATGAAAGTTGGCTGCTACCTTACACCAAAATCAATTGAGTAGTTGTTCTAAAAAACAAAGGAAACAACTTCTAAATGACAGAAAAATTATTTTTATAAATTTGGAATAGTTAAAATTTCCTAAGTCAAGACAGCACCAGATAGAGTAGAAATATTTGATGAATTGGACTACATTAAAATTAAGAACTTCTATTCAACCAAAGATTTCAATTCCATTAAGACAGAAAAAAAGCAATCAGAGTGGAAGAAGATAATTGTAATGCATTTAATAGATAATAGACTCATACTGAGAATATATAAAAACATTGATATATCAATAAGAAAAAGACAGTGCAATAGAAAAATGGGAAAAGAAAGAAAAAAATGAATGGCCATGTGAGGAAAGAAGATACCCACATGGCCAATAAATATATGAAGAGGTTCTCAACTTCATCAGTCACCTGGGAAATGTTTTAATTTTAATGAAAATTAAAACATAAGATAGCACCACACGCATACAAAAATGCTAAAATTTAAAGGACTGCCAATAGTACACATTAAAAGGATGTGGAGAATCTGGAACTTTCATACACTTCAGGCGGGAGTGGAAACTCTTGCAACAATTTTGAAAAACTCATTGGTAGTATTCACAAAATATAGACATGCATATTTGGACCCAGCAATTACACTCCTAGAAATGCATCACACATGTGCAAAAATGTATAAACAAAAACATTCAAAGCAGCATTATCCATAATATACAATACTGGAAATAACCCAAGTTCATCAACTGTAGAATGGATATATAAATTATGGCAAACTCGTACAATATGCAATTTAATATTATGCAGCAGTGAAAACAAACCAACTGCTGCTAGAAGGAATAGTAATGAATATATCTCACAAACATAGACTTGAGATGAAAGAAGCAAGACTCAAAAAAGTAAAAAAGATATGACTCCATTAATATGAAGTTCAAGACAAACAAAGCTAATCTATGGTATCAAAACTCAGGAGGGTGATTACCTTGGGGAATGTGGGAAGGGGTAGTGATTGAAAGGGGGAATGAAATAGCATTTCTAGATGGTGGTGGTTAACATGCTGTATTCACTCTGTGATCCTGTGATGATTCTTTGAGCTATACACTTATGATTTATACATTTTTGTACTTCAGTAAAAACTTACAAAAATCCAAAATCAGCAGAAGTAAAAATTAAATAATAAAGGGCTATAAATGAAAGTGAGAAAAATCTTCCAGAAATTTGAAAAGAAAAAAAATGGAAAACAAATACAAAAAATTTAAAAAGTAAGAACAACAATCCAGAAGTTTCAATTTATCAGGATTTCCTTAAAGGAGAACAAAGGGAAAAGAGGAATGTGTTTTTAAAATAATATTGAGAGAAGAAAGTTTCCCAGAGGAGAAGGAAAAAAAAATTCAAGAGTTCTTACCTGGCATTTAGCACAATAAATGAAAACAAACCTACTCCAGATCAAAACCATGGTAAAATTTCAGAAGATAAATAATAAAGAGAAGATTATAAAGGACCTCATGGGAAAGAAAATGATTTATGTATTAATACAAGATTTGAAAGGCAAAGTAGTAAGATGCCTCTGAATCACAACCTATCAACTCATACCTCACTTGGAATTGCTCACCCAGGAAAAATTAGCAGGAATAAAATAGAGATCTTTTTATAAACACACAAAACCCCTTGTCCTTTTTCTTGAGAAACTAAAGAAAGATGTGTAGCCAGTACCAAATGAAGGTATATACTAGCAAAGAGGAAAACCCTGAACATGGGACACAGGACACAGGAGCTTTAACGGAAGAGTGTTACAGGGAAGTCCCAGAATCATTACTTTTCACTAGAGATCATTCAAGTTCATATTGAAACAAAAAGATGGATGGATCCCAAAGGAATATCTCCAAGAAAAAAATGGGGAAAAATAATTTTTATATATTTGACTTTGGGTGAAAATATTTTATAATTTTGATGGAAATTTTGTTAAAAATAAATGATGATGACATAGAATTGTAAGCAAAGAAAAAAAGCAAAAACAAAGCAATTACTAATTACAGGAAAAACTAAACAAAAAAGAAATACAACCTATAATATATATTTGAGCAGGAAATAGTACTGACGCAACTGTAATAATGTAAATGTTGAATATTGATTTAAACAACTGGAGGGAAGAGAAGTAGACACAGAGCTATCTTTAACTTCTCTAATGGGCAGTCAATTTAACATCTACATTTTATGTATAAGAAGTATGAGTATAAGCACATTATTTAGGCATATAAAATTATAAATTTGTGAAAAGATCTTAGAAATATTGATGGCTGGTCCAAATATTTATTTTCCTTTGTAAATCATATACATGCATTACTTGGAAGCTAATACGAATAATTTAAAAATAAAATGTCCTCTCAAGTATCACAATTTTGCTTGTATTTATGAAACCTGTCTTCACAACATTTTAAAATCTTTTTAATGTGAATAATATTTAACACCAACCAAATACTATAGGTTTTTCCAGGGATTCACTTAAGAAATGTCAGAAACTGGTTTAATCTGAGATGGTGAACTTGCAATTCAGACCAGCTCCCTCCAGATGGTGGCGATGTCTTGCTTTCTAGTTATCCAAATATGGCAATGTAAATACACACATTGTTCCCTAACTTAAAATAGTTTCCCTATTCACTTTAATAAATGTGGAATTTTGATTTCTATTTACTATACTGCAGTTAAGATTCAGATGTTACACATTGGCAGCCAATGTCAGAAGTACTGGTTTGGGGAAAATTCCCTGTTACATCACTCACCCTAACCCCACCCCATGCAATCCCTGCCCTGCCTCCATTTCCTCTCCCTTCCTGTATTTACCTTACCTGCCTCATCTCTACAGATACTTGCTTTCAATATTCTTGACAAAGTATCTAAAAGTAATCCTAGGTTGAATCTATTACCTGTTCCACAACCCTCACCCCTTAATGCCACTTTGATGGGAAGGTCCATCTTATATCATTAGTTTTATCAAGCTAGGTATCACAATCATTATTTCTCTGGAGTCTGAGGCATAAGTATGTCATTTTCACCCTACAGTTAGATTTGACTTATGTATCCAGCACACAGAAAGGGAAATACTTACATCCAGTCTCTTGCTCTCAAGATCAATTACTAAACTATCCTTTCTTCTATGCTTTCTCCTATTTTATTTTGCTATTTATATTTATTAAATTTCAAACTCCAAGTCCTATAAATTTCTCTAATTTTGCCTTAGATGTTAAGAGATTAGTGATTCATAAAATACTGCAAATCTATTTGAATCAAAAGATTCATTTTCAATACAAGAATTAAAGAAGTCAGTCAAAATGTATTGCTTTTATCTCTAGTTTCATTTTCAGTGTCACAAGTGTCTACCTATGTGCTTTAGTAATCTAACAAAGCATAATTTCCATCTAGCCAGAATTACAGACACAAAAGTCAATAGCAATGCTAACAGAAATATCTGTGAGGATGGAAATATTCTATATTTGTACTACCAATGTAGTAGTGTGTTCAGGAGAGGAAAATACTGCATGCCTAGTATTTCTCTTAGTCTTGGGGCACCACGTGCCTTAGCATAGTAAAAGCCCTGAGTATGCCTTTTGAGGGAAACTGTCAAACTCATCACCTCCCAGACAAATTCAACCAAGGAATACCCTCTATGAGTAAATACCTTTTGGAACTTTCATTGCAGGACACAGTTTCTGGAAAATGCAACTTGGAAATTTAGTAAAATAATGTTTTTGTGAAAAATACACAAAGTTAAAAACTATGTCTGAAAAGAAACTAATCAGGAGACACATGAACTCTGACATCAGACTGCCTGGGTTTGAATTCTGGTTCTTTCTTTCACTTAATGGCTGTGTCACTTGGGGAAAGTAGGCTAAAAACTCAGTACCTCAATTTCGTTATCTGTAAAATACCTATAAAACAATGAAGATATGAGTACCTAATAACAGGATTATTTTGAAAATGAATGTTAAAGTTACAAATTACTTAGAACCATTCCTGGCATATTGAAGATCTCAATAAACACTAGCCATGATTATAACCTGCTGTTGTTTTGCCAAGTTTCCTTATTTATCATTGACTATGGTATCAATGTGTCCCTAATAAACATAATTATGTCAACATGATGATATCAAAATCAATGACAGCATAATGATAGTTCACCCTTGTTAGAACCATTTGAAATAGGCAATTAACTAGACCTTTAAATGTGGAAAAGGAAAAGTTACTTAGAGATAGCTGGCCCAGAAATTTTGTGGGGAAAGTTAAGAAACTTCTATAGAAATCTTTAAAATGAGACTCATCAAAGATTGGCATAAAAATGTAATTAGGTCTTACTCCAGCTCTTACATTTGTTAAGACACATAGAGCAACTATTTTAATATGGGTAGAGAAAAATCAAAGTAAGTAAAGAAATAACCATCTGGATGAGATACCATTTCCCTCTCTTCACTCACATCATAACCCCCTGGATGGATTCTAGAAACTGAGAATGTTAGTTATAGGAAGAAACATAGTTGTTCTTCATGTTTTATAATCATTGAATTTCATATCAACATTAGCTACACAATGATGATATCCAAAGTATTAGCTACTTGGTCTGATCAGCATTGATTGTGACTTTTGGCAAAGGGCAGAAAGATACAGATACAGTTTATTTTGATGTCATTCAATTTGGAAGACAACAATTACCAATTTTTTGTTGTTTTTTGTTGTCTCCCATTCTACTCTTATAACTTGCATCTTCTCATAGTCATTGCCTTTTAAACCATTGGACAAGAAGGATAAATAAGAGTGTCCTTTACAAATATTTTTAAATATTTCCTGTATTATAGTTATGAGATGCGACAATCCCTTGACTGAAAAGCATCTTTGTTAAATTCCTATAACATAGAGAAATCTTATGTTAGGTCTACATGTATAGCTTTTTCTATCTTTTTTCATCTTAGAAAGCTGATATTTGCCACTATATAGGTGACCCCCCCTAAAAAAAAACTATAATAAAGAATGCTCCTTTACAATATCTCCTCTCTCAAGGCAAACGTTCCCATGCAAACACTATTTATAAATATTTCTTATTTTTATTAAAGTTAAAAACAAAATTATAAACTTCTTAAATACAAAGATTGCACTTTGTTTCCTTAAACATATACTTAGCTGCTGTTTAGAAATAAGGGGGCCTTTGAAAATAGAACTACAGGGGCTTCTAAGTGTAAAAACCCTCAAAGCCAATATATGCTCAACATTACATTGACATTTAACTGAGTACTGGTTCTGAAGAAAATTTAAGTATTAAAGTTTATTACTGACAGTCCTGTAGTTTTTGGGCTTCATCCCAAAACTGAGGCTTTCTCCTCTGACTCAGTGTTCTGTGGCTGACTCTCAGCCCCCTAGGGTTTCTAGGCTCGCACTTTTGGGAATTCAGCCAGTCTGGCAGGGAGAGTTCTGCCAAGGGTCTAGCATACGAGCTGATTTGACAGATCTGTTTGTCCTCTGTAAGCCAAGCCTACAGAAGGCAGTCTGAGAATCTAGGCCATGGTTATGAGGATAGCAAAAGGTCAAGTTTCTTACCAATCCACAAGTGTAAGATAAGGTCATAAATAAGAAGACTAATCACAAAGACCAGAATACAGTACAAAAGAGAGCTTTAGAAACATGATGCTAGATGGGCTATGCAATTTATGATAAGGATATTTCATCTATGCATTCATTCATTAATTCAAAATTGATTATTAAGCATCTCCCTTGTGCAGGATGTTGCAGATAGAGTGATGAATAATGTGCTCTAGGGAACAAAATCTCTGCATCTTTCCTTAGCAACAATTCATTTATTTAGTAAATTCGATCATAGTAATGGGAGAAACACAAATAATGCCCTAATCCTCCCTCCCATGTATATACAGAATCAGAATTTCCAGATTAAAACAGAGCTAGAGAACATGTGGTTCCCCATCCTTACAGATGAGAAAACTAACTCTGCAAAAGCTCAAATGCCTTGTTCAAGTGCATATAGCTGAATCATTGGTAATTCCTAATTAGATCCCAAGTTTCTCCAGTCTCAATCCAGAACATTTTATACTCTAAAATATTTTTTTTGTATTCTTCTATAAAAAAAAATGCCCTTCATCATCATATTTGGATCATCAAACTTGAGGGAATGATGCAGATCAAACAAGGATTACGAGAGTTATATCTTGACATGACACAGTGAGATATTGGTAGGTAGAGGAAACTTTTTTGTTTCCTATAAATCATTTCATTTATGCAACTCCATCTGCATAAATGGGATGAGGTCTAGCCCTGATTTTGTAGCTCCTGTTATTGGTGTTTCCTCTAAATAGCAGACTGGGGAGAAGAAAAGAAATATATATGCCTGATTACCTAGTACTGTGCTTTAGAACAAAGATTAGCAAAATTTTTCTGTAAAAAGCCAGATAGTACATATTTTAGGCTTTTTGAGCTACACAGTCTCTGTTGCAACTATTCAACACCACTATTGTAGTACAAAAGCAGCTATAAACCTATTATAGACACAAAAGAGTGTGGCTATGTTCCAATAAAACTTTACTAGTAGACACTGACATTTGAAATTTATATACTGTTTATGTGTCACAAAAATTATTCTTTTGAGTTTTTCCACTATTTAAGAATGTAAAAATAATTCTTAGCTCTCAAGTTGTACACAAACATGGTGGGCTGTAGTTTGTCAACCTCTACTCTAGAGAAATATACAGCTAAAAATGATAAAAGGCCCAACTGCAAATATAAAATGTGCTTAGGAGAAAAAAACATTTTATCTAAGTCCAGTATTGCCATGCCCACCCAGTTGTGTCCTTCACAATATCAATAGCTTCCCCTCAGATATATTTGTTAAATTCCTTTTGAGAAAACTTTTCCAGTCCTTGTGTATTTGTAGAAACTTCTTAATGCAAGAGGTTGTGTATTCTTCCCGTTGCACTGTGAAGTAGGTGTTCTACAACAACTATCCTTGTTATTGAGCATGACTAGTGCAGTTTCTGCCGTCAAAAGGTGTGCTTTTCTTCTCCTGCCTACCCTTAGCCTACATGCACCTTATTATACCAATCAGAAGTGTAACAAAAAGTTTCAGTTCTTTCCAAATCTAAAAGAATGATCTGTGGCAAATACGAAATGCCCTTACAAAGCCAAGCAAGGTAATTTAAAAAAAATGTAATGAGTTTCAGGTTCATGAAATGTGATATTGACAACAGCAGAAATAAATTGCTCCTATTTAACTGCAGTCCAGCTCAAAAGAAATGAGCATCAGCCATGCTCCAACAATGCAGCAGATGCTGGACGCTGAGAGACACACTCTATTAAGACCAAAGTGCTATTAAGGAGACAGACTTATACTGTAAAGTTGGAACCGGTGGAGGGGAGGAAGAATGCCTCAATCTATACATCTCAGGGACTTGACAGCACTTGGCTTCTTATAAATCTGTCTAAGTAAAGTTATTAAGTGGCTGAGAAATGTACCATTGGCAGCCAACCTGGGACAACAATGGAAAATGGATAGCCAATAGACAAGACAGACAAGTAAAAGGACCAGGAAAGATGCTTGCTCACAGATTCTGAGAGGTAATAAACACTGCAAATGGGATTTGGGCTGTATCTTTCAGCACTAAGAAATAGAAGATTCTGAACAGAAACTAAATAGCTGCATTATCACTTGCTGCTTCCTAAATACGGTTGAGTTAGAAGATCTGAGTTCTATTGGAAATTGGTCTGGAATTTACTAGTTACAATAAATGTGCTGAACAAAGTGAAAATAAAAATACCACAGCAAGTCTCAAGGAAGGCTCACTTTTTATGAATTCCAGGAGACAATTAAGAATAATAAAAGTAGCACACTCTGTGCCTGACTGCCCAATTTCTGAGGCTTTCCCCAATATGGAAAACAATCTGATGATTATAATCAATTAAGCAGAAAACTAGTATTTTATTAATATGTAAAATAGGGCATCAGTTTGACTGTTTTACTTCTGCTATCACAATCTATGTTGAAGTGTCCTAACAAAGCATACACATAGGAGGTCATTTTTAATTTGCTACAATCTAAAGTGTCAGGTATATATGTATTTTCCCTTATAGAATAGATAAGTAGAAACGTCTGCATAAGGAAATTGTGCCTATTGAATCTCATTTCCCAGGCCTTATAATCAACTAACAAGCAAATCAGAGGTGCCATAGTAGAGTGGTAAAACAGCAATAGGGTGATACTGAAGAATTATGTTCAAATCCCGACCCTACCACTAACTTATTAGATGAATGTCTTTTAGCAACTCCGTTTTCCTTTCAGTTTCTTCATCTGCAAAGAGAATGGATGAAAATTTCTCTAAGAACACTTCTAACTCTGACTTTATGTGACTCTAAATATTCTTCTATTGACTCTTTTACCTCAATGTTAGAAAGGTATAATTAAAAAACTTTATAAAATTTAAAATCTTATTTTTGATTAAACATAAAAATAATGCATGGCATTATTAGAGATTGATACTAAGTATCCATGATTATTTTTATGTTTGAATTCATTAGAGGTCTAAAGTGAAATTTGGAGGAAGATACAAGATGGTCTGCATCTTGTCCTATAGATGGGTTTTCATTGGCCTGAACTGCATAAATCAACAATATGTTTTTTAGTTTTTTATAAATTTCCAACTCTTAAAAATATGGAGACCTCTCTTAAAAAGATATCTAGCTCCAGAAACATTAGGTCTTTACTCTTATATGGCAGCAGTGAGCTAAGAAGTGGTTATTCTCCTGAGATAGTAAATGAATTCTTCCATTCATCATCATCCTTACTACTCCCTGCTGTCTCCAGATACTGAAGCCCAGTGTCAGCTGCCATTTATCATCACACTTGCACTGCCAGTTTCCTTAGAGTTAAAAGAAAAATGAAATATTTATTGAACCCATGTCTTTATCAAAATTTAAAAATCAAAGACCACTCCACCAAGAGGACCACAGCTTTCAACTAAACTGAAAGAATGCATACACCTTCTCAATAGTTGACTATCACTATGCGTATAAACTGCAAATGAAATGATACAGGAAGAATTCAATTTAGTCAATTAAGGACACCATTTTGAGATAGTCTTTCCATCTACTTCACTCCTATATACTACCTGCTTGGTCTTTGTTAGCATTTAATTTTGCAAAATTCATCAGAAGAAAGAGATATAATGATTTAGATGAAGAAAACCCAATGGATCAAAAAAGTCACTGAATTTCTCTCACGTCCCTCTCCCACAAATCACAGCTGAACTTTATTTCCCAGCATTTTGTACAAATTGTTGGTTTTTAAATAATAGATAGTTTCAAATATAAACACAAAAGCACAACAGAGGACTGCCTGCCCAAATTTCTGTGAATGTTACAATGAGGTACATTTTAGCTCCATGAAGAGGGCGTTCTTTATCCATGGAGTGGTATATATTCCCTTTGCTGAGTGAATTAAGAGTCTCAGAATACTTGTATATGGAGGAGCCTAGACTAACTCTAAAGACAACATTGTTAGAAAAGTAAAGGGGAAAAGGGAGAGCTCATCTGCTTCTCAGAGCATTTCTAAAAATTAATCCTCAAATATAGCACAGTGTTAAATAGCATAAGAGGGGAGAGAATGTATTTACTCCAATTTATTAAGGGCATCACATTTCTAAAAAATATTCCTCAAATAGAGCAGTAGTTGCCACGTGGGCATATATACATCAAAAGTGCAGCCTGTCCTACAGATAGTAATCTGCCTGGGAACTCAAATTCAGTAGGTCTAGGATAGGATCTCTGTTTCTTTGTGTCTTAAAAGCTCTCCAAGTGATTTCGATCATCCCCTAGTTTTGGTAACTACTTAACTATTTTATTTTATTGTTATTATAATGAATAAATTATATAAATGCTCACATTTATGTACTGAATTTCTTGATAATGACACAGACTTATTAGAATCTTAGTAAAACTCCTTTCAGCAGAATGAACAGAAAGCCTCTTCTACTGACTTTAGTAAAAGAATCACTTGCGATTCACCTTTAAGTGTGATTTGTGGGAAAGTGGAATCCTAGAGAATGCTACCTTCATTTCTAGTAAATAACTTAACCCCAAACCAAAGAATTATAATAGTAGTAGTAGTAGGACTAGTAGCCAAAGCAGCAAATGACAATAATATAACTATTCTTTCAGACTGAATATATGCCACATACAAACCTGGACAATGGATACATTTTTATCTTTGTTAATCTTCACAATAAGCCAATAAAATTGGTAATATTTTTCCCATTTTATGGACAAGAAAAGTGAGGATTAAGAAGAATAAAGAACTTGCAATTCAGCTAATAAGCAACAGATGAGATTCCATGTTTTTATCTGCTTCCCTGAGCATTTCTGGCTGCAAAAGGAAGGCACATCTTTACAAGCCTAACTTGGTAATGGGAGTAAGGGAGTAAGATAGCACTGGGGAGATTCAGGCTCATTAATTTCTAACCCTTCTCTCTCCTCATTGACATAATTAGCCCTTCACCCATGCTGCCTGAGTGAGTAGCTTCTCCAGGCTATCAGACAAGGCAGTAACAGCCTATCACAGAACACCCTTCTTGAATAAAAAGTAACCAAAATTACGAGAACTTTGTTTTTCATGTGATTTTAAAGTCCAGGTTCATTTTAAGTTATTGAACGTTTTTTCCCCCACTAGCAATATTGAAAAATACTAAGTAGCCCATGAGTGCCCAGGTGAAAAAAAGAATTAAAAATCCCCATCCTGTTTTATTGCTTTATTTTATCGTCTTCTTTAATTTGTAGAGCAATGCAATTTCATCTGCAATTTGCGCTCTCCTTTATATAGCAGATCAATTAAAGATAACTGGACAAATGCTTTATTATGTTCTGAAAGCCAATTTTAATATTACTTCCTGATGGGACTCCAATCTTATCAAAAATTCAATCGCTCTCATTTTCCTTTTACCTATGGGAAGTTTCAAGTATTGAAAATCAACCAAGTGGTATTTAGAATATACATGAAATTTAGTTTATCAGTTCTCAATCATGCAAACTAAATAAATAATAAGATAATAAAGAATAAAACTGGAAAAAAATGAGTCACAGAACTAGAATTTTAGTTGCTCCCTGACATTAAATCAAACCTGAATTTAATATTAGATGAAAGCAAGCAAATTTAGCAAATGGGTTTAGATAACTTAAACATCAAAGAAAGTAAATTCTGTCAGTGTCCAGATATATCTGAAAAGTGGGAAGAATCCCAACTAGTCTCATTAAAAACAGTTTGGTACCACTTGATACACCTGTCCTAACCCTTGACTTTCCATTGTATTGTGAAATGAGCCAGTCAAGATGAAGAAAGTTAGGAATAGTTTTATGTAGTTTAAAAGACATGCTTTAAAATGCTGCTTATGCATCTTTCAAACCCCAAATAGATTGTGGAAGTATACATGAATCAATGTATACATTATGAAAAACTATTCTGCAATATATTTTAAAATTCTTAAACTGTGCATACCTTTTGATCCAGAATCCCACATGTAGGGGTTTCTGCTGAGGAAATTCTTAGCCTCACACAGATAAAATTCAAGGATAACCATTTTGATTTTATTTATAACACACTGGATGTTCAACAATAGCAGACTGGTTAAATAAATTATGATACATACTTATAATGGACTACAGTAACTAGATTAAAATTATATTGCATATATATTAATACAATATAATAATTTAAAGTATATAATAATAGTATACATAAAGCTTACCTTAATCATTGCCAGCAATGGGGCATCCGACTCCCTAACAATACCTTTCTCTCCAAAGATCTTACAACTGCTGTTCCTTCTCCCACTATACCATGCTTCCCTAGGGCCTGCCCTCTGCAACATGAGAACCCACGAGAGCCTGGTTGTCTGAGAGGCCGAGCATACCCTGAATCAGCTTCTACTCTGTCCTCAAGGTCCTGGTTCACAGTAATCATTGCAACTTGAAGCCATCCCAGGCCCCATGTCCTAACCTCTGGGCAAGTAGGCTAGTCTTTGAAACCTCTAAATCAACTTCCCTCTCCTTTGCCCAATTTTGGAAAAGACCCCTGGAGCAGACACAGACTCTGCCCATATCTCTCAGACCAGTGAAATTCATGTTCTCCACTAAACTTCTCTGTACCTGAGAGATTTTTTATTTTTCAGAACCAGAGAAGACCTTTCTCCTACATAGCAGGTTAGAAATTCCAGAGAATTAATACTACCCTTCCACTGGAACAAGGCTGAACTTATTGGAGTTGGTGTGTAAATACCCCAAGTCCCTCACCACTAGCAGGGGATGAGGGCAGGTGTAGAGATGAACTTGAGTCATGTGTTTTGCACTATTTTTTAGGTTCTTTAGGGCCTGAGCTCCAGTCATGCCTGTGGGCACAGGTTGGATAATGTACATTTTATTTGTCTCCTTTCCTTCCCTTCATCACTTCCCTTCTTCCTTCTTGGTATTTGTTGCACTTCCCATATGAATCTCTGGCACTCAAATCTTTTTTCAGTGTCTTCTTCTGGGATTAACCTAAACTAATATAATTTTCTGTTTCCTTTTAGATCTGGGCACTTCAGCCACTTCAGCTCTGAGAAACAACTTCTCTCAATGGATGAAGACAAAGTAAATTATATTTGTGACCATGAAATACCAAGGCCCCCAAAGATCATCAGAGACAGGAGAACTTAGAATCAGGGCACAAAGACTCAGCTACTTTCTTGTAATGAGGAGAGAAATGTATTTCTCTCTCTACTTATTTCTCTGGTTTGCTCTAGCCATAGAGAGACTAGCAAAAACAAATTTTTTGCCTCATGTGGAAAAAAATATTATTTTATATTATAGTTACATAATAATAATATGATTCTATTTTTATTTTCACTATATTAATATATATTCATACACAATATAGATATTTATGGAAAAAGTGCCAGCTGGCCTTTTTATGTGAAGCAATTTATCCCAAACTTTAGTGACTTGAAAACCGTATTTTTTTAGTTCTCGTAATTCCAATCCCATTGATTTGTCTGATAGCTACACTCAGATATCAGAGAAATCTGGGTTGGACTCATGGGTTGGATTCATGAGTGGATTCATGTCTCTGGTAGCTAGAAGGCTGCTTTCAAAAGAGTTTCTCTTGAATATATGACTAGGGGTAGCATTGCTGGATTGCTTGTTGTTGGTACTCTCAATTATATTAGATGTTGCCAACTTGCCTTCCATTAAGGTTGCACCAATTTATATTGAAGTAATATATGAGAGTTGCTATTTTCATGTCTTCATCAGGATTTGATACTGCAAGCCATTTTTAATTGGAGTTGATAAGCATCTCACTAATGTCTTATTTGCATTTACCTGTTTGCCATTGAGAAAACGTACCTTTTAACATTATGTGTGTATGTGAGTGTTTCATTTGACTTTTTTATTCTTATTTAATTTTTATTTTGTCATTATATATATTTATAGTGTACAGGTTGATGTTTTGATATATGAGTACATTTTAGAAGGTTTAAATCAAGTTAATACATCCATCACCTCATGTATTTATCACTTTTGATAATGAGAACATTTAAAATCTATTCTCTTAGCAATTTTCAAATATATAATACAATATCATTAACTATAGTCACCATGTTACATAATAGATCTCTAGAATTTATTCTTTCCTCCAGCTGAAACTTTGTACCCTTTTTTTAACAGACTGGTTTACTTTACTTTGAATTGTCTTTTTACACCTTTTTCCCTTTTTCCTTTGAACCTTCCTCTTGCTGAATTATGAATTTTTATATATTCTGGGTCCTGATATTTTGAGTCCCACCCATGCAAATTTTTGTAGCCTTTGGTTTATCTTTTCAATCTGTGGTAGATATCCTTTCTGGGGCTCAAATGTAAATTACTCAATTTGTAATAAAACAAATTATCAATGTCATTGTGGGTTTTTTAAATTCATTTATGTTAGATAACCTGATGCATTGATCCTCGAAATGTAAGTTTGAGTCATGCTGGCATCAAAAAGTTACCAAAAGCTATTTCTACAGTGTAACAAATACAATATAGTAAACATATTTCTCAGTTTTTACATAAGTAAACATATACATAAACTTTTTTTTCTTGATGGTATATAATCTTTGAAAATCACTTTTTTCCTGAGAAAAGCTAGAAATTTAATGGCATTTGTGAAAAGCTAATTTTAATTGTGGGACTTCTTCCTTTTCTATAGTATATATTATAATATTTTTAGTAAATCTACCTTATGTATTGAATCAACTCTAGAGATTATAGCGTCAACTATCAAAGCTGTTTCTAAAGTGAGAAGAATAGTTTCTTGCATAATAACAACATTTATGATTATAGAGCTAAGATAATACTTAAAACTTGTGTATCAAGACCCATGCTAATCAGTAACAGCATCATGATAGAATACCCTGGCTTGTGGTACCCTGATTCTGAATTCAGCAATGGAAAGGGAAAGCTCCTTCTCTCAAGGCACTTAATGTTGCTCCAAAAGCAGCAAACAAAGGAAAATAAAATCTTAAAAGAGCAAGCAAAATGTGAGTCAATGAAAAATTCTTTTTATTCCCCTACTCCAAATCATATGAATATCTTTAACTTGCCAAACTCTAAGTAAAAATAATGAATGTGTAACAGCCTTAAAATACCCATGCACTTTTATTTCTACTAGGAAAATATTCTATGGGAAAATATAAATGATAATTTTATACAGACTAACATATACAGATAATAGATACTCATCAAGTGATCACTTGCCTTTACTTTTGTAATGGCTGTAATGGTTACACATATAGTTTAACTTTGATGCTGGGCTTTGAGGAAACAGGTGGATCTCAGGACAGTCTTCCCTGCCTCTGTGTTGAGAGTACCCAGTTTCATATTAAGATTTTTCTAGTGCAAGTGAACAGATGATATATGTCAAAATAGTCCAAGAGCCTACAGGAAAAATAGCAGCTGAGCAACCCTTGTACAAAAATCTCCAAATTTAAGAAAAGATATAACTTATTGATTGTGATGGGATGTTGGTTCTTATGGTTAATAAGTGGCAATAGCAAGAATTAGAGATTATACAATATGGAAAAGGCTTTTGCAAAGTTACACTTATTTATTTATTTATTGAATATTTATTAAATACTTACCACATGCCAAACCACTCATCTTCATTGTTCATAAAGTCTATCAGGGAGATGGAAAATATACACAAAAAAAGAATAACTATGTAATAAGTCAGGTCATCAGGTGTATTATACGGAGGAAGGGAAACAGAATACAACTATGGTTAGTGATGAAATTAGAGTGAAAGGTAGGGAAGGTTTTTTGTTTTTTTTGTTTTTTTTTTTTTGAGACAGAGTCTCACTCTCACTTTGTTGCCCAGGCTAGAGTGCCATGGCATCAGCCTAGCTTACAGCAACCTCAAACTCCTAGGCTCAAGCAATCCTCCTGCTTTAGCCTCCCGAGTAGCTGGGACTACAGGCATGCATCACCATGTCCGACTAATTTTTTCTATATATTTTTAGCTGTCTAAGTAGGAAGGTGTCTTATATAAGAGAAGGATTTCTAATAAAATAAACTTTGAGCAGAGACATTTGAAGTAGGTCAGAGACATTGAATCACTTGATTCTCTGGTACCAGATGGCATCATTTGTCCAGTAAAATTTTCCAAGATTCTGAAAGCCGATATATGATTACCATGAGTGGGCTCTTTCATCCGTACTAATTTCCAAAATTTAACATTAAAGATTTATAAACATGACATTTATAATAGCAAGCCAAACCAAAGTGAACCAAATCATCTTAATGGAGTAACCTATAAACATCAAAAATAATTTTACAGGAGAATATTTAATGATATGGAAATAATTCAGAAATAATTTAATGGGAAAGGAAGTTCACAAATTGATATGAAAATGGTATCCTAAATTTGTATTTATCAATACATGTGGAAAATTTTATGGAAATATATACCTGATTTTTAATAGTATTATCACTTACAGAGAAATGAGGAGTGTTATAGTTTTTATTTTCTTTTGCCTTTTGATTTACTGTATTGTGTTATAACAAAATTTTATTGTGAAATGGTAGAAATTAATAACAAAGCCAAACCCAAAGTTTAACCAAAGTCTGAAGTTGTACTTCCAGATTGTAAAGAGAACACATAGATTTCAATGGTATTTGGGTGGTGACATTGACTCATGTTCCCCCCAACCCCCGCCCAAGGTTAACAGAGGAATGCTATAGGTCAAATGATACCCCATAGATTGTGGCTGGTTTTATATCACCATCCTTGACTTATTTTATCCCATTGTTTAACCTTCAAATTGCTTTCATTTATTTGAATACAACTGAATTTATATACTCAAAGTTTTAATGCTTAATATGAACTGTACATAAGTTTATATGCTAATTATATTAGGACTATTATTATTTACTTTGCAACTCCTAAGATAATTTTGATTAGTAAATCTGAACATTAATATATGGCAATATGCAAAAAGTTGCATAATGCCTATGTCTTAGTATGTACTCTCCCAGAAATAGACTGTTAGTACAAGTGGTTTATTTGGTAAAGGGTCTGAAGAAATAAGTTGGAGAACTGTGAGGGGGAAGGGAAGGAAACCAATAAAGGTGAACTACCCAGCAAATTACCACTGGAAATAAGAGGATCTTAATATTTTTAAGGAATACCTCGTAAATAATCCAAACTGGGGGCAAAGGACCCATGATATTTACCCATCAAATTTTCTCCATAATTGGTTGAGTGTTGCTCCAAGAATTTTTTAATTTTCTGCAATTCTGCTTCCCTCTGAAGAGGTAAAAGTAAGAAGATGTGAATAGGGTATTGATCATGTCCATTGCACTCCTTCATTATACATTCTTTGAAGGCTCTCTTGTTAACATGGTCAAAATAGAAAAATGGAAATTTTATATAGAAGATGAGTTTAAAAATATAGATCATTTTACAGTATTCTTAGGATGATGGTTATACTTGTGACACACTTTGGCACAGGAAGAGGATGCTAAGAAGTAGCCAGAGAATACATCCTAAAAGACTTCTTAAATTATTCTAAGATATTAGCGCCTTATCATAACACAGTGGGAGACACTGCAAGATTTAGGTCAGAATTCAAGCATTCCTGATAATTTTTATGATGGAAGATTGGAAGAAAAATGGGAGAGAAGAAAGGGAAGCAGCAGATAATGATCCCAGAGATAATGGTTTGTATAGACAGTGATAAAGAGAGGAATAATATATGACTATATTTGAAAGGTACTGGGGAAGCAGAAAAGTTAGGAAGAGGAAAAAAAATTTAAAGGAAAAAGAATAACTTCCAAATATTTTTCATCACACACTAGATGAAGAAAAATCAAATGATAGAAGCAGTTAGGAAGATGATATCTTCTCTGGTCTGAAATAAAGAAAAGATTCTTTATAGCTAATGTTGAACATTATGGTATTTTGTACACTGGATGTGTAAAATTATTATTTCTTTATTTAACTAAATTGAGGTATGTAATTCAATTATAAAATTGAAGAAGGGAGTGGTAAAGGGAATTAAATATTCATTAGGAAGCATTTCCCATCAACCATTTTTTCATGCTTAGATCAAACAGATCTAATAATTTCTTGTTAAATTCATCACTTTTCATTAGAAGAATAATTGTAGTTGGTAAAAGGTAATGGTTACAGTGTGTTACACAATTAACATAGTGTGAAATGAACTAAAATATGTTCTCTATAGATGATTTTATGAGAACACTAGATACTGTGTTTAGGATATATAAATGTAAGATTTTTCTAAACATTATCATTTTGTTAAATCAAAGTTTATTTATATTTCAATTGAAAACTAATGCTGTCATTTAGACATTATAAAAATTGATAATATTTCAACAGATTTCTCATGGTTAAGGAAACAAAGTTTGGTTTTTTTAAAAAATAACCATAATGTCTATAAATATATACAACTATTATGCACCCATAATAATTAAAAATAAAACCAAAACATAACCATGATATCTATATACAAGACTGGAGAAAATAGCTTGGATCCATGTTGAGAAATCTGCCTACTAGGTCAAAATCTAAAGTGCCTATTTTAGTCCTAAAGCTCAACTCTTTGTTTTCTATTCTAATATTTTTTTCTGTTTATAAAGTCAACATGACTTTATTTTTGTATAATTTCAGAATATTATGGGAACACAAATGTTTTGGTTACATGGATTGCTTTTGTACTGCTTGAGTCAAAGTTATAAGTGTACCTATCACCCAGATAGTGTACATTGCACTAATTAGGTATGATTTCACCCATCCCCTCCACCCCACTCCCAGTTGTATAATTTCCATTGATTTTTATGGAAATAAATGAATTGTTTATTTTTTTTTACTTTTGTGCATATGCATGCTGATTGGTTAGTTCTAATTTCATAGTGACTACTTGCAGTGTTTGTCCATTCTTACAATACTTCACTTAGGAGGATGGTCTTCAGTTCTAACCAGATTGTTGCAAAAAGTATTAATTCATTTTCTATGGCTAAGTAGTACTCCATGGTAGATATACCACATTCTATTAATTGACTCATGAATTGATGGGCACTTGGGCTGATTCCACATCATTGTGACTGTAAATTGTTCTGTAATAAACATTCTAGTCCAAGTGTCTTTTTTATAAAATGACTTTTTTCCCTCTGGGTAAATACCCAGTAATGGGATTGCTAGATCAAATGGTAGGTCTACTATTATTTCTTTAAGGACTCTCCATACTACTTTCCATAGAGGTTGCTGTAGTTTACAGTTCCACCAACGGCATGTAAGTGTTCCTTTCTCTCCGCAACACACCAGCATCTATCGTTTTGGGACTTTTTGATAAAAGCCATTCTCACTAGAGTTAGGTGATATCTCATTTTGGTTTTGATTTGCATTTCTCTGATGATTAGTGATATTAAGCATTTTTTATATGCGTATTGGCTATTAGTTTACCTTCTTTTAAAAGCTTCTGTTCATGTCTTTGGCTTACTTTTTAATGGAATTGTTTGATTTTTTCTTGCTTATTTGCTTGAGTTTTTGTAGATTCTGATTATTGATCTTTCATCAGATGAATAACATGCAAATATTTTCTCTTAATCTGTAGGTTGTCTGTTTGCTCTGTTACCAGACTTCAAGCTATATTACAAGGCTATAGTAACCAAAACAGCATTGAATTGGCACAAAAATAGAGACATAGACTAATGAAACAGAACAGAGAACCCAGATATTAAGCCATCCACATATTGCCATCTGACCTTTAACAAAGTAGACAACAATATACACTGTGGAAAAGAATCTTTATTCAATAAATGGTGCTCAGAAAATTGGATAGCCACATGTAGAAGAATGAAACAAGATCCATATCTCACACCACTCACAAAAATTAATTCAAGATGGATAACAGACTTAAATCTAAGACATGAAATGATAAGAATTCTAGAAGAAAATTTTGGAAAAACTCTTCTAGATATTGGCCTGGGCAAAGAATTTTTGAAGAAGACCCCCAGGGCATTCACAGCAACAACCAAAATAAATAATGGGACTTGATTAAATTTAAAAACATGATTTTATTTTAAAAACATAGAAAATAAAAACTAATACTAAGTATAAAAATATATAGTAATTAATTTAAAATATATAACTTTCTATTCTTTTTAGTCATATTTTATATTATATATGTAAATATATGTAGGTATATGTATATATGGGTCTATATTACTTTAACAGCATATAATCTTTATATCTTATTGTACCTTATAATACACCTTACTGAGGTATATTTTATGTACATGAGACTGTGCTGATTTTAAGTGTACAGTTTGAAGATTTTGGCAAGTATATATACCAGTCTAACCAGCACCACATTCAAGACAGAAGGTTTTCAACAATCCAAAAAAGTTTCCTTATGATCCTTTCTAGTCATGACCCTTACCCAAACTCCAAGCTCTTGACAACTTGGTCTACTTTCAGTCATTATAATAGATGAGGTTTGTTTCTTATAGATTTTCATATAAATAAAGTCATACAGCATAAACTTTGTGCATGGCTTCTTTGGCAAAGAATAATACTTTGATATTCATCCATGTTGTTGCATGTTTATCAGTAGCATCTTCCTATAATTGATAAGTAGCATTCTACTATTTGGGTGAAGAAAAATGTGTACATATATTTTTCTGTGGAAAAACTTTGGAGTTGTTTCCAGGTTTTGGCTATTGCAAGTAAATCTATAATGAATTTTTGTGGACATATGTTTTAATACTCTTGGGTAAATAATCAGAAGTGGAATTGTCCCGGTTGTATTATGAGTGCATATTTAACTTTTTAAAAAAATGGTAAGTTGGTTTTCAAAAAATTATACTATATATATTTCCAAAATCAATGTCTGAGAACTTCCAATTGGTGTTTACTCTTTTTAATTTTAGCCATTCTAACACGTGTATAGTGGGATCATGTGATAACTTAATTTTCATATGATTTAGGATGTTGAACATCTTTAATGTGTGTGTTGGTCTTCATATATCTTCTCTGGAGAAATGTCTGATCAAATACTTGCCTATTTTTAATTAGGTTTTTCTTATCTTCCAGTTGTAAGAGAGTCTTTATATATTCTGGATACAAGTCCTTTATCAAATAATTAATATGTGGTATATGCTCACAATGGAATATTACTCAATCCTAAGAAATGACTGTGAGCTAGCACCGTTTATACTATCCTGGATTAAGCTTAAGCCCGTTATCCAAATGGAGGCGACACAAGACATGGAATATCTACTCACCATCAAATTGGTACTGACTGATTAAAACTATGGTTTTCAAATGGTGGCAATGCTCACCAGGGATTGGGCGGGGGGACCCAATCTTAGGGATGCGGCAAGCACTTCGGAGGGGAAGGGCATAACACTAACCCTTCTTAGGAAGGGCCAAGGATATACAATATAACCAAAATGTGAAAAAAAAACAACAAAAAAAAAAAACCTTTTTATCGGGTGGTGGGCAGGCGAGAGGGGGGAGGAGGAAAGAGGTGTATGCTTTCATGACGTGTGTTGTACACACCACCGGGGGATTGGACACGGGCGGGGGGAGAGGGAGGGGGGCAGGGGCAATGTTTGTAACCCTAACAATATTTGTACCTCCATAATATGATGAAATAAAAGGAAAAAATGTGTTACAAATATTCTATCTCAGGTTTTTAATATTGTTGATCTACAATTTAACAATCTTTTTCTGTTAAGGCTTGTGCTTGTGTCCTATCTAAGTAATCATTTTCTGCAACATTTTTCTCTTGTATAGAATTCTGTGAGATTTATAGTTACAGATTTTTTGGGTTGGTTCTATGATCCATTTTAAGTGAATATTTACATACAAGTTCAAGTTTTGTTTTCTTTTCAAATGGATATCAGCTTGTTTCAGTGCCATGTTTAGAAAAGTTATTGAACTATATTGACCTATTGCTCAAAAATCAATTGATCATATGTATGTGGGTCTACTATTGTATTTATAATTCTATTCTATTGATCTGTAACTTAACATTATACCCAAATCAAAGTCTTGGTCATTATGGCTTTATGCTAAGTCTTGAAATCAGAAATTGTGAGTTGTCCAAATTTGTTCTTCTTTCTCAAAATTGTTTCTGATACCCTAGATCCTTTGCCTTTCTCATATAAATTTGAAAATCAGCTTATCAATTTTTACAAAATCATGCTGTGAACTTATTCTGGCTTAAATGTGTCCCCTCCAGAATTCAGGTTGCCAATGTGATAGTATTAAGCGGTGGAGACATTAAGAGGTGATTAGGCTATAACAGCTCCTCCCTCCTTAATGGAATTTAGGCCTTTATAAAAATGGCTTCATACAGTGCTCAGTAGGCTAATTTTCTCTTTTGCCTTCTGACACCACATTCCTCCTCTCTGGAAAATGCAGCCCTCACCAGACCACCAAACCTGCAGAAATAAACTTCTAATCCTACTTATGTATTGCCCAGAATATAGTCTCTCATGGTGGTGAATATTCTATGTGTACTTGAAAAATAAATGTATTTAGTAGTTGTTGAGTGGAGTGTTCTTTAAATGTTAAGGTTGTCAAGAGTGGTGAAGTCTTGTAAATTCCTATTAATTTTTGGATACATGCTTTATCAATCACTAGGAAAGAAATACAGAAATCTCCAACAGTAATAGTGGATTGGTCTATTTGTCTTTCCATTTCTATTAATTTTGCTTCATGTGTATTGGAATTCTGTTACTAGATGTACAAGCATTTGATATTATTGTGTATTCTTAATGAATTGAACACTTTATCATTATGATCTATCCATCAATTTCCCTGGTACCATTGTTGTTCTGAAGTCTATTTTTTCTGTTATAAATACAGTCATACTA
This sequence comes from Mirza zaza, assembly GCA_008750895.1. Lineage (NCBI taxonomy): Eukaryota > Metazoa > Chordata > Mammalia > Primates > Cheirogaleidae > Mirza > Mirza zaza. Next base: position 7,852 of record VSMD01135893.1, on the reverse strand, counting down.
ACTTACTTATAATTACAATTAACATGGCATATTGTATGTTTTTATTCTCTTTTAATTTTAATCTATCATGTTCTTATATTTAGAGGAATGTTTTTGGACAAGTTTTGGGTTTTTTAATGTTTTTAATCTTTCATTTTCATTAAGTCTGACCACCTCTGCCTTAAAATTGAACTATTAAGCCCACTTATATTTGATGTTACTCTCTATGCCATGGGGTACATGTACAAATGTACTATATTGCTATTTATTTTTTATTTCTCTCATTTTTATCTTTTTAATTCTTTTTAGACTTTATTTGGGTTATTTTTACAATTCCATTTTGTGTTTATTATTGGCCTATTAACCATACCTCTTTATGTCGTATTTTTAGTGGTCACTGTAATGTTGATAAAATGCATCTTTAGCATATCCCACTGATCTTTATATAATATTATAGCACTTTATATATAATGTAAGAATCTTGCAAGAGTATATAGTCATCCCTTTGTATCCATGGGGGATAGGTTCCAGAACATCCCAGAGATACCAAAACCTGCAGATGCTCAAGTCTCTGACATAAAATGGTATAGTATTTGCATATAACTTAGGCACATCTTTTTGTATACTTTAAATCATCTGTAGATTACTTATAATACCTAATACAATGTAAATGCTATGTAAATAGATATTATGCTGCATTATCTAGGGAACAGTGACAAGAATAAAAGATCTGTACATGTTCAGTAAATATGTATTATTTTTAGAATATTTTTGATCTGTGCTTGGCTGATGTGGACCACACAAATGGAAGAATGACTATTCTGCCTTTTTCCTCCCATTCTTTGTCCAACATTTTTGTCATACAGTTTATTCTTCCTTTGTTAAGACCTTTCAGTACATGAGTAGTATTCTTCTCTAAGAAGTAGATTAAATGTTAAAGAAATTAAATAATAAAGAAAACATATTTTATGTTTACCCACATTTGATATTTCTAATGCTTTTGACTCTTTTTTCGCATATCCAATTTTCCACCTTCTTTTGATTCTGCCTGAAGAACTTTCTCTAACATTGAAATTGGTGCTCATCTCCTGCTTTTATTTATATGAAAAAATATTTGTTTATTCTTTATTTTTGAAATATAGCTTTACTTGACAGAATTCTAAATTGAGGGTTAATTTTTTTCCCTTTCAACACTTTAAAGACATCATTGCACTGTTTTAGGTCTTGCACATTTTCTTATGAGAAATTTCTGATTTTTCTTATATAGTCGTGTGCTAACAATGATGTTTTGGTCCATGATGGAACACATATATGACACTGGTCCCATAAGATTATAACATCATATTTTTACTGTAACTTTTCTATGTTTAGATATATAAATACTTACCATAGTGTTACAGTCGCCTACAGTATTCAGTACAGTAATATGCTGTACAGCTTTGTATCCTGGGAGCAATGTGTTATGCCATACAGTGTAGGTGTGTAGTAGGCTATACCATTTGTGTAAGTATACTCTATGTTGTTTGCACAACGACATTGCCTAATGACACATTTCTCAGAATGTATCCCTGTTATTAAGTGAAGCATGACTGAACTTACTCCTTTACAATATGTGTATCTCTTTCCTTGGCTGCTTTTTAACATTTTATCTTATTATTAGTTTTCAGCTATTTGGTATATATATATATATATATATATATATATATATATATATAGTGTTTGTGTGTGTGATGTTTGGATTCATTAAGGTCTGTGATACTTTGTTCATCAAATTTGAAATGTTTTAGTCCATGATTTATTAAAATAATATTTTTATGGCTACCCTTCTTCTGTGACTTCATTTTCACCTATGTTAAGAAACATGATCATGTCCCACAGGTCACTGAGGCTCTGTTAGTGTTTTTGGTTTTGTTTTTAGCATTTTCACTCTGTGTATTACATCTTGGTTGGTTTCTGATACCATGTCTTAATGTTCACTGATCACATATTGTGTAGTATGTAATATGCTCTTAACTCATCCAGTGAAATTTTAACTTTAGACATTGTATTTTTCATTTCTAGAAGTTCCAACTTGCTTCTTTTCTATATCTTCATTTTAAAAATATTTGTACATATTGAGCATAAAAGCTTTTTATGTGTTTTTGTCTGCAAATTCCATCATCTTAATCATTTTTACAATTGCTTATACTGATTTTTCTTCTGATTTTGGGTCATATTTCTTTCTTCATACACCTATTAATTTTTGATTAGACAACTCCCTGTTTCCTCAAGTTGGGAAAACTTAAAGACTCTGCATGACTTCTTCTTTCTCACACTGCTAACCAGAAATTGCCTCCAGGGAGTAAGTCTAGTCAAGAGTATGGCCCAAATTATTTGTTTCCTTTCTCTCAGGGATCTCACTCTTGTGTTACCTGGCATCTAATATCTGAAATAGCGGTTTAATTTTATTTCAGTTTTCCTAGTTGTTTTTGTGGAGAGAGTAATTCCACACCAGTTGTTCCCTATGTCCAGAAGCAAAGTTCACTTTTTAAAATTTAGTACTATAGAGCAAATACAATAAATTTCTATAGTAAATATTTTTATCTGTTATGAGTTAGGAATTGAACTTGGCTGCAAATAAGATAGAGTGGCTTAACCAAAAAGAGATCCTTTTTTCACACAACATTATCAGAGTTAGGTAATACAATTCTGATATGGCAGGCCCGTATGCCAACATAAATATATTCTCCTTAGAAAGTGATATCACCCCATCCTTGGTGTCTTCTGGAAGCAAAAGTGTTGTTCCACTGCCATGTATGTTTCCCTGTTCCAGGAAGTGAAGGAAGAAGACAGATGGTGAGTGCTAGCTGACTCTGCTCTTACTCAGCAACAACTTCTCACAACTCATTGGCCAAAATCATTTCATACATCTACCGCTTGTGATAAGGAAAAGCTGGGAAATGTGGATTTCTTTGAAGCATGGGACATTGCCAACACTCCCATATCATAAAAAGCAAGTGGAGGTCACACTTCATTAAATATTCTGCAACATCTACAATAGGTGGTTTGTATTACATAGCACGTAAATACTATAATTTTAATCCTCGATTTCCTTCTATTCCACATTTAGACGCCACGTCAGTTCTAGGTAGTTCTAGGGCGATTTTTTAAAAGAGAGCAGCAAGTGCAAGTAGTTTATATAAGCTCAACACAATTATCAGGACATATGACACCATAGTAGAAATGGGGGAAAGACTTAGATTTTCTGGGATTTCTTTACTCCTTGTCTCCTCCTGTAAACAGTAGAAATTATCTGACTTTCTTAATGATTTCATCTAGAAGGAGCATGATAGCCGTAAGAATGAGAAATAGTCAACACATTTAATTATCATCAGGTGAATTAAGATGTAAAAAAATATCATACCACTTTAAACCTCAACCAAAAGTATAATACTGTATCATTTCTAATACTATGTACCAAATTGCACAAATATAAATCATAGAATCAGTGAACCACTGAAGCTGGCAGCTTATAAGTGGCTTATCAATGCAAGCAGCTACTGACTATCTAGAGACCGCAAACTCACTGGTACATGTCAGATCTTTAAAGGTTCTATAATCTCTTTCTTGTTGACTACATTTCTCAGTATATATAATGAAAATATTAATACTTCAGTGGTGTACAAGTGCATAAAAATCCAGAAACTAAGATTCTTTCATGAAACATTATTGCAATGAACATTCTAAAATTAGAAAAAAAGGATAGGATGTGAATTAAATAATCAAATCAATTACAATCAAATTGTCTTATCTAAGGCCCAGAAATCAAAGCTAGTCTATAGAGAATTTAGTAGGTACTAAATTCTTCATATCCTACACTAATTTCTTGCAGAAGTCGCAGGGATGAGAAAGTTGCAGCATTACCTTATAATGCCTGGTCAATTTCTAGGCAGCTGAAGTGAAACGAACTAAATCTTGCTTCAAGGTCTCTACACATGCTTCAGAAGTGCTGTTCATGGTACTCAAGAAATGCTTAATAACATATCAAATACACTGAATTCCTCTTGCACATTCAGACTCAGCATTAATACTTTTTTGTGGGTCAAATGACATCACTTGTATATATTTCGACATATACTCAGAGCCACATCCTTTGGTCTGACAAACCTACTTCATTTAAAATTGAGCATGCCTTGAAGATATTAATCTCTGGCCATTTATGGCAGCTTAGTTTAGCTGTCATCTCTAAGAAATGTAGTCTATCTTTTTTCGTGCTTTCTTAATATTTACTGCCATTGTCTTTTAACAAAGTACTAGTTTCAAGGAGAAAGTCTGTCCGGAAGTAAATTGTCATCTAGTCTATAGATCTGCACGGTTAGAATCTGCCACTTTTGCTGTTTTAAGAGATATAATGGTAATTCGTGGTGTTTTCAGATTCGAGGGTTAAATTTTAGTTGGGATGAAGTAAAACACTACATTTTCATGTATTTACTCTAAGACAGAGAGAGTCATGAAGCCTACTGTTTTCATTGCTTAAATTGTGAGCATACATGTGAAATGATGACTAATTTATTATTTAAGTAATTTTCATAGAAACCTGTTTATGCTAATTACATGAAACATATTTCCTGGATCTTAGGGAATTTTGGCTTTGATGTAATAAATGTTGAACTTATTTAATTGCATATGGTTAAGGGCTTTTCTGTTACAAAGTCAATATCTGCTTTATAATGCCTTCAGTAATTATCCCTAGCTTGACACATCATGTTCTTTCTGATCTGTTTCCTGACTACTTCTTCAGGCTCCTTTCTTAACACCTCTGTCCATCAAGCTACTGTCAGTGTCATGGTGCTCTCATACAGTTGAGTCTTTGATCATTGTGTCTTCTTCCTGAAATACTCCTTCTTTTGTCTGCTTGAGCTTAGTGAACACTTATTTATCTTCTATTGGATATCTTTCAAAAGTCAGAACAAATTTTGCTCTTTCGATGAAGCCTTTTCTAATTAGCTTATAGCCATTTAAAAGGCTACATCCTCCTATGTGTTTTGCTTGTCACTCAATAAATGTACCTTGAGTAAACGAATATTAAATAAATAAATCATATATCCAAGACAGCAGAAATGTAAAATATTAAGAGAAGTTTGCAGTTTTCATAAATTAGAATTTTTAAAATGTGAATACCTGCTTCCAGGAAAACAGGAAACAATTTTTCAAGTGTTTGAATATCTTTCAAATGACAGAACTATGATTTGCGCTGGGTAGATTCAAAATGAATATAGACACAGCATGATGCTTGCAACTAAAAATTTCAAAATGTGATTGGGAAGATAAGACCATGAAGTTGGTGTTGTTAATTGTTCCAAAATATCAACATTATAATGCAGTTTTTAAATATTTTTCTATAAAAGTCTAAAATAATATATTCCAAAATGTTAAAGGATTTTTCAGGTCATAGAATAATGTTCATTTGGCTTTGGTTTTCTTTGTAATTTTCTAATTTCATAAGTTTCCTTCATTAAACATGATTTTATTTATAGCATAAGAAGGTAAAAATATATCCTTGCAGACAAAAAGAAATGTAAAGGGAGTTAACAACATCATTGTTTTAGTAATATAGATTTGGAATTGGAAAACAAATAGTTAAACAATATTTAAAAAGGCAATTTGGCAATATATCAAGGTTCATAAGAATTGGTTCATGCCCTTGGACACATAATTCCAACTATTTTAAAAGTTATGAAAACAGAAGAATATCCACTACAGAATTACAGTTATTTAAGAAACAGATTAAATACAAATATCCAAAATAAGTGAATATAAGAGCTATGTTCATGTTCATATTCTTTAATGCATAAATCAATGTGATATAATCTTAGTAGTAAGTTCAATATTATCCTATATTGTGATATTGCCTAGAGCATGGTGTTTTCATACTATTTGGAATATTCCACTTTATGTTTATTCCAAGACCACCTACCAGACAGTCGTGAACATATTCTATTTAATTTATAGGAATTACTGTCTTCAAATATAACCACTGAGAAATTTCATTAGGATATTGTCTTATTTCCATTCAAAGTCTTATTGCATTATATCTTTAAACTTCACCTCATTTCCTCGTTTATTGAATCTTAATCCATTATTGAATTTTGTTAGTATACCTCCATTGTTAAAAATTCACCCGTTAGTTATATTGCCTGGCTATTGTTTTGGTTATCTCTTAAGAAAGCTAATTTACAGAATTAAAAGATTATTTGGCTGTTTTTGAATAAAGTGAGAAAAGCAGGACAGCCCTGGAAACATAAGAGACTAGCAACCTGGGCCTCTCCAAGTGTCTCTTTGCAGAGTATGTCCCTGTCTAATACCAGATGGATAAAACTGGACAGGATGGCAGATGAAAGGGGAATTCCCTAGTGGAAGGACTGTTTCCCCACTATCACATTGCCAGGTGTGCCCAAGACAGAAAAGATCAGAACTTGTTAATAGGACAAGCCAAAAAATTCAGGAATTTGCAAATTGAACAGGTGAAAATGTAACTGGTGATAATTGAAAGCTAATTATCATCAGCTAGCAATTGGCAACCAGGTGTTCTGAGTCACCTAAAAGGCAAAGCAGAGAGGACTGTGAAGATATTTGCTTTTGGCACAGATGAGATAAATGAGTTTGCTAACTGAGGCTTCAGTATAAGAAAATTAGTCTGTTTATTTTTGCTGTGTTTTGGCGTGCCTCGGAGCTAACCACAAAAGAGCAAGGATTGCAAAGCAAAGTAATTATGGATTGTGTGTAAAAACACCTTATATTTTTCTAAATTAGATTTTTCCAAGTGAATAAAAGCAGAAATACAGTAGCCACCAAAACCACTTCTGTTAGGATGGCTGTAGGCCACCCTGGGATCGTGCTGGCTTTACTCTTTAAGCAAAGCTGAATATAAAAAATGCTAACAGGCCAGGCTCAGTGGCTAGCACCTGTCATCCCAGCACTATGGGAGGCTGAGGCAGGAGGATCCCTTGAGCTCATGAGTTCAAGTCCAGTCTGAGCAAGAGCAAGACCCTATCTTTACTAAAAACAGAAAAATTAGCTGGCCATCATAGTGTGTGCCTGTAGTCCCAGTTACTCAGGAGGCTGAGGCAAGAGGATTGCCTGAGCCCAAGAATTTGAGGTTAAAGTGAGCCACTACACCCACTAGCCCAGGCAACAGAGCTAAAGTCTGTCTCAAAAAAAAAAAAAAAAGAAAAGAAAAGAAAGAAAAGAGAAAGGAAAAGAAAAGAAAAAAGAAAGAAAAGAAAAGAAGAAAAGAAAAGAAAAGAGAAAAGAAAAGAAAGAAAAGAAAAGAAAAGAAAAGAAAAAGAAAAGAAAAGAAAAGATGCTAACAAACAAAAGAGGCTTCAGGTCTATAGGTATATATTATACATTCCTGCAAAGGCATTATTTTAAGAATCCACAGATTAAATAAATTAGGTGATGTGTTCACGGTCAAGCTAGTAACTAGTAAATTTAAGATTTGTATTCAAAACTGCCTAATCCCAAAATACATGTTTCATTATTATACTATACTGCTTTTTGATGGAAAATTTTCCATTGCTTACAACAATAACAGGCTTCTTTTTTCATTCACATGAATTTTTATACCTCTGATAATTATATATTATAGTGATCTCCAAAATTTATAATAAAGGCTTATAATCAAGAATAGAATTTATATAGAAAAGCATACACATCAAAAGTGTAGCACTCAGTGAATGTATGGAGATTTTATACACCCATCTAACTCTACCCAACTAGAAAATAAAATTCTAAACAGCAATTCAGAAATTCCTCTCTGCACTCTCACACACTACCCCTCTTAACTCAAGAGATTTATTTGGCCACAGCTTTAATTTCATATAAATGGAAT